>SNQJ01S0175052.1:0-20155 GCA_010110895.2 Picea sitchensis | reverse complement strand
TAATTTGCACAGACACAGAGCCTAGGAGACGATGCTCCAGACCCAAGTAAAAAAACTTCGAATGTAAAGGAAGTCAGTCTGAAAATATCATAGGGAACATCTATTATTTCATTACGTGTATACATCAATTTTTGCATGCACAGAGAATGGATAGTTCTGAATTATTATTTTACATCATAGTGTTGTTTCATCCACAGTAATAATCCTTTGAAAGGAAAAGACATGTACAGGATATGATTTATGACTACTCTTTTACCCTATACATTATGTATTTTATTTACGAATGGATTTTTATAAACACAATGAAATCTAATTTAGTTTAGAAGGAAACGTAGACTTGTTAGACAAAGGGTTTCTAAACAAAGGTTTTCTAGTGCAGGGATACATATGCCCATGCTACGTAAAAATAGAGAGGTCAATATATGAAAAAGAGAGTTAAAAAAAATTACCATTACGACCATTCACCAAGGGAAATTTACAAACAAAAGGTTAACGCTCACCAAATAGATAGTATTGTAGAAAACCCAGACGGTAATACGCGATTTGTGGGGATTTATTTTTAATTTGTACACACAATGTGAACTAGGAAGAACAACCAGAAGAGCTATCTGAATGTTTTTAAAACACATTGTTTTAACCAAGAGGTATTGAAACTACCTGCTCGCATCCACGATACCCTCAAAGGGTTTTTACAGTATGCCTTCACTTTAGTTCACACAGAGAAGGATAAAGTCCCATGAAGGGGTAATGTAAAAAACCACAATGCTTAAAAACTACACGGGATAAATTGTATGCATATGCCCACAAATATCCTTGTCATCTTAAGAATGCCCACCACTCAACTCCAGAACAAACTTACGAAATAGGGTGGGGAATTATCTCACAGGGGTGGGGTTTGAACTGTACATAGGGTGAGCTCTGAGACAAAACCAAAATAGATACATGAATGAGCGGCGGTATTGCCAACCTTGCATATGAAAGAAGGTGAAATAATATAGCAAGAGATAGCAAGATGCTACTTATAACCAAAGGCCTTATAAGCCTTTCCGAGAAGTAAAACCCAGAAGAGCAGACCGAGATGAAAAACTTATAGAAGTGGTAATCTAATACAGTTCCAATCTTGGTGTTATGCCTAAGATATAGAATAACAGGGTTACCTTTCATGTGTAGTAAGGGAACTGAAACCACCTAAATCCCTCTCCCTTCATATTTTTCAAACTAGGTTTTCCATTAACATCGGCCAGACAAACATGGAAAGGAAAAGTGCAGAGAAAAACCTTCTATTTGCTTGGAGAAATCATTATAATGAGTTTACCTCGAGCCTAGACATAGGAGTAAATTGATATCTATGCAACAGTACCTTGCCATGTGAAGCTATGGAGGTGGCAGGGTTATGTTGGGTGTGATGGTCAAACGATAGTTTCAGGGACGTACATTTTCAAATCACCATTAATGGTTTAGTTATGGTTTTAAGTGTCGATTGAAATCTTCTTTAATCAGTCTTCATACCAATTTATTGTTGAGTTGTGATGGCAGTCAGTTAGGGATACGACTGTGTATAATGGTCACGTCCATCTCTTTTAGTTAAGGGTGTTTCTCATATAGTTCTGACTTGTTAAACAAAATCCAGACTAGTGACTGATATCGTTTGGAGACTTCTAACGACAACAAACGATAATGATATTTCTAGCCATGTCATAATAACAACCTGAGTATTAAACACTTGTAATTTACAAAAAATAGGTTATCGTTATTTATGTTAATAGTGGATTTATTAGATAGGTAAGATCTGTGACATGTATGTTAAACAAAACACTTATGCTATGGGACGATTTATGTATAGAATCCCAATAGCGTGTAGTATAGTATGTTAGCATAAATATGATGGCATCATTAGAATGGGACTATGATACTTTATGTACTAAACTATTTATACTAATACCTTCGGACATGAATGATGTCAACTATGAGACTTATATGATAGCGCATGGTAAAATAGGTGGATATTATTATCTTAATGGGTAAACATTAAGGTTCATGGGTAGACAATGGAATAGTCAATAATCCTTAATTAGTACACAATGTGATTGTTGTATAGTATAATGCAATTTCAGAGATAAAGTTATTCTAGAGGCTAAAACAATTTTATCAATTAAAAGGATAAGTGTATGATTTCAAAAATCAGTAGCAATGTAAAAACTACTCTACATATATTTAAGCGATGTTTGAAACAAATATTGAAGATTAAAGGAGATTTAATGTCCCTAAGAAAGAGAAAAAAATATTTGGTAAATTTGGGGTACATTATGCAACAGTTCTTCTCGATGGTGATTTTTCCTCTTCATATTCTTCTTAGGTGTCTTCTTTATCATAATCTTCTATTTCCATGAATAAAAACTCTTTATGTCTCACTTTTCATTGACTTCATCTTTGTCAGGTAAGAGTTTCTTCTTTGTACCAAAGAGGGCTGCGGGAACTTTTTTTTGCTTTTATATGTTTGTTTTCCTATTTGGATCATCTTCATCGACATTTATTTTATTATGAATGCGTTTAGAGAAAATGACCAATGCAATCCTAATTAAAACAAATCAATGGAAGCTTACCTTTATATCACGTCATTTGTTACTGTTTTCAATCTTAGAATAGAGTTGGCGCTTCTTAAATAATAGGATGTATTTCTTTGCTATATTATTTTTATTTACTTTTCTTTATTTTGGATTCTTTGAATGTTTCTTATTGTTTAGTTCTCATTTCATATTATGAATATTCAATGTAGTTCATCTATTCTTATTGAGTCTAGATCCTCTCCTTATTGAAATGTTGACAGTTAGGATGAAATATCATTGGAAGAGATCTTGGTACCTTTTGAACAATTATGAATATTCAGTTTATTCAATCTTATGATTGCATTCATTTTTTCATAGACTTTCGTAGAAGTGAGCAATATTTTCATCTTCCTTCATCTTGGTTGTTCGAATTGAACTCTCTAAGTTTCAAGGTTTGTTATACCAAACTTGAATCTCCTTCCCTTAAATGTACGAAGTTTATTACAAATCTCTTCAGCGAAGATACAATGTATAAATTTTGTATATACCCAGACTGAAAATACATTCATAGGGTTCATTTGTGGGTTTTGAATTATTTAGACTAAGTTTCTTTCCATTTGTAGTGGCCAGTTAAAAAAAATCAACAAGCCTAGTAAAATCCTTGCAATTACGCATAACATTTCTAAAATAGAATTTATGAGATTAAGTAAATAATTCATTAGCTTGAATAAACTATAAAATTTAGAACGAACAACATTTAACGAACAACTACAATTTAACATTTAACATTTGCTACAACATACAAATAGCTTAGCCATTTCACAAACAAATTACCTACTTAAGGTACTAATTTAAATGCGATGTAGTTATTCCACAACCTTCTTTGTTGTTTGCCTTCACACTTTGATGCTTGAATAACCCACTACTAAACCACTATCCTCCTATGGGTTAGGGCTGACTATAAACAGTGGCTCAGAGCTGAGAAAGGAATCCTATTTTGTCATGTGACCCCAACAAGCTGATGCCCCCTGTGCCTAATCCTCCCAACTCTAGACTCAAACTCCTCCTCCACTGCCAAATCCAGAGAACCCCCCCCAAGAAAATTCCCCCTAGAAAAGTACTCCCTCTCCTCGTGGCCTCTCACTCCTTATCCCTCGCTTCAGTTCCTCATTTACTTCTTTACCTACACATAGTTAATGCCCTTATCCTTTCATTTATTATTTATCCTTTCGTAATTAATATATTATCCCTTTAAGATTAATGCATGGCTTTTAATTTAAACAAATAACTTATTAATATTTTAAAGAATTTTAATACCCATGTTAGATGTAATAGGTAGTTAATTAATTGATGTTGTCAAACTATAACCTTTAATTAATTAATAAATACTTAATTAATATCATTAAGATAATCTTTGTTTAGTTATTAACATGGTAGGAAAAATTAATTACCTAATAAATCTTTTAATTGATAATCCCTAAGTACATATTCTACTAGGGATGTTATTTACATGCATACCAACAAGAACCGTCCAGAAGTTAAGATTATCTTGGTACAAAGAAAACTATGGAACACACATTCCTTAACAATTAAACAAGAACGTTATTAGTAAGTAAATCGAGAAAACTCATACATACTAGTGTATATGTATAGGAAATGTATGTGTAGCTGGTACATACAGTCACCTGTGTACTAATGAAAATCAAAGCATCCTTTAGTAATTTATGTATGCATCCAATCCAGGTCGATGAGACTAGTCTTTTATAAAAGACAAACCAATCAATTGTTTGAAGTCTTCAATTACTATTATCTGGACTTTCAACAATTTTATTTAGATAATTGTGGTTTAGTTACAAAATTATGAATATTCATATATACACATTTCTCTTTTTTTTTTTTGGGAAGAGCATTAAATACCACCACAGAGAGGATCCCACATACCTTCTCAACTATTACTACTCATCAGCGTACATCTATTCCTTTCACATCTCCATTCCCTATCAACCCTCTGCTAGACTATCTTAGATCATCAACTATATTGAACTAACTCAAATGGGGCAGTGGCTGGATGTGTCGCTATCTCGATAAGCTTCCCTAACTAAACATTGCGACTGTAATCATCATCACATGTCTTGGGGGCGTGAGCCAGCGCCCTCCCTTGACTTGGGTTTGAGGATACACGATTAGAATCTCCACCCTCTAATCCTTAACTAGGATCCACACCCCTCTGTTTGGGGATATCTGATTGGCCTTTGTGTTCAGGAGGTTTTGTCATCGTTGTGGGTTTTGGTGTCATCACACGATCATGCCTTTGGTCCACGCTATCAACAATCCAAACCAATATAAATTCCTCATTTTCAATGTTCATACCATGTGTTTCTTGGTTGAAATTGGTCTAGGTGACATCCATTTTCATCATCGTTATCCCTTGGCTTCTTTCATGGCCCAGCAGCACTATAGGATTTAACTCACGTAACACAGAGCTCATACATTTCTATGCATTATCATCCCGTAATTGCATGCTATTATCATTTCAATTTGGTATACCCAATGTAGATAAATTAACATCAAAGTTTTCCAGGTTAGGGTAGATCTCATAATATCCTGTAATTCAATTTTGACTGCCATTTCATGAATTTATCGATTTACCAAAATGAATTGCATCATATCTAACATCATTCTAATGGTATTTTAAACATTCAACAATTTCACATTCTCACAATATGTCACATATACATCGGATCATCATAAATAACATTTAAGCATTCGTAAAGTTTACATTCCATGTGGGTCGCATTACATACATGATCATCAATGGCTTGTTTAATCATTCATAAAAGTTCATACATTTTAAAGTTTAAGGTGTATCACTTAATAGTTTCATTGTGACTAGAAGGCAAGTATGTGGGCCTCGGGAATGTCCACGGGTTGTCTAAGTCAAAGGTGGTGTTACATACACCCATCCTTGAGAAACATGTTCTCGGGTGGTCAAAAAAGTGAGGATAGTCTCGTGGTAGTGTCTCGGTGTCTTGATAGCAGATCACGGACTATACTTGTCCCAACGGATTTAACGCCGTCTACCGGACGGTTCACGAGATGTGGGACTCTGGGTCCAATATGCGTGCTTAGTTCTACCATGAGGGTTCCCCTTTGATTCGATACACCTGCAATTCCTTTCAATTTGGTTTATGTGATTCATCAACAACATAATGGCGATAAAACAGATACATGAAATACATTATGAGTTTTATGCAAGTGGGGTGGCGATACGAGGAGCCAGTATACAGCGAGGTCCAATTTTCTCTTGGATCTGAATGGTCCTATAAATCGAGGTGACAAATTTGTCCCTTTCCCGAACCATATGGTACACTTATTAGGTATAATACGAATGAAAACCTAGTATCCCACTTCGCCCAACCCGATTAGGTCCACAGTATTGCATCACATAGCTTTACGCCTATCATGTGCTTCCTTTAGTCTCTACCTAATCTGAATCACCTTTTTCCTCCATTTCTTGAATCAATTAAGGCCCATGCCATTACTCTGTCTTCTATCCTATCCCAACTCAATGGCATTATTCATGGCCCACTCCAGCCATAAAAGCTTTGTAGGGTGGCATTACGATGGAACTACCAATAACTATTATTGTTGACAAACTCTACCAAAGGTAGGCACTCCTCCCACCAGGTTTGATTATCCATTACATACATCCTAAGCATTTCTTCCATGATTTGATTTACTCTCTCAATTTTATATGTTTAGGGATGATAAGTTATGCACATGTTCAATTAAGTCCCTAGCGGCTTTGATTGTAAACTTATCCAAAACCTAGAGTGAATCCCGGAGGTCCGCTACGAAATGATCTTCTTAGGTATCCCGCGTAAATGGATGATATAGAACACACACACGCGTGCCACATGTTGACATAAAGTAAGTGTCTCTAACTTGAGAATAAAATGAGCACTCTTGGTTAACTTATCCACTATCACAAAAGAATGACATTGTGTCTATGGGATGTGGCTGACAGCCAACAAAATCCATGAGATAACTTCCCATTTGGACATAGGACATCATGTGGTTGTAAGGGGTTCCCAGTCGGAATGCACGCAATTCTTCAATTTGGTTTATGTGTGATTCATCAGCAACTTAATGACGTAAAATGGATACATGAATTACATTATGAGTTTATGCAAGTGTGGTGGCAGTACAAGACCCGATTATGCAATGGGTCAATTTTCTCTTGGATCACGAGGTGGTCCCTATAATCGAGGGTGACAACTTTGTCCCCTTCCTGAACCATATGGGTACTCTTATTGGGCCTAATATGAATGAAAACCTAGTCCCACTTCATAAGCATCTTGGGTCGGTCTGTGTGCATCACAGCACTACGCCTATCACATTAGCTTCCTTTAGTCTCTACCCTGTCCAGATCCTTTGTTCCTCCATTTCTTGGAATCGAATTGTTATTTGTCACTCGGTCCCTAGTCTATCCCAACTCAATGACATTCTTCATGGCCTCCCATAAGAAGCTTCATGGGGTGGCATTCCGATTAGACTATGATGAAAGCTGTTATTGTAGGAGAGCTCTACCAAAGGTAGGTACTTCTCCCACTAGGTTTGATTATCCATGCCATACATCCTAAATGTTTTCCATGACTTGATTTGCTCTCTCGATTTTTCCATCTATTTCAGGATGATAAGTTTGGCCTTAAGTTCAATTAGGTCCCCAATGCTGACTGTAGCCTTGTCCAAAACCTAGAAGTGAATCACGGGTCCCTATAGGAAATGATCTTCTTAGGTATCAGGTGCAAGCGGATGACCTCGCATTACGGCCGTGCACATGGAATTGACATGGTAAAGTGTCTCTAACCCGGAAGTATAAATGAGCATAATTGGTTAACTTATCCATATCACAAGAATGACATTGTCTATGGGATGTGAGTGGAAACCCGACAACAAAATCCCTTGAGATGACTTCCCATTTGGACATATGAACATCATTTGGTTGTAGAGGAGCTGTAGAATTGATGGTGTTCGGCTTTCACTTGATGACACTCTAGAGATTTGGCGTGAAATGGACTACATCGCTTCATTTCTACCCAGAAGAAACCTCATGTCTACGTACATCTTCTTCACACCGGATGCACACAATGGTGCTCTATGAACTCGCGCCGATTATGATGCTTGAATATCCCATTCTTGGGATGTGTCCTTCCTCGATAACCCAACAGTCCGTATGCTTCCGGACTATATCCTTCATGCTTTGGGTCTAAATGCCTCCCGCTCAGGAGGTTTGAAGTAACCTTTGATACCAATGTCTCACAGAGTTGTGTCAACACATGTTCCCTGGATTGACCTTTAAAAGGTTACCAAAGGAGAGAATCACGTTATCTCCTACTCAAGGCATCACAGCTGACCATATTTTCCATTTATGATGTCACAATACTAAAATCGCGTGTTATAAACTCACTCCATCATTTTTTCCTGGCATTTAGATCTCTTTGGTGAAGAGATGTTTTTAAACTTTGATGGTCCATTTGAGCTCAAAATTTCGCCCCAAAAGATAATGTCTCCAATTTTTGGAGCTAGCATTTACAATACGCCAACTCCCTGATGTGAATTGGCGATATAACTCTTTGTGGTTCTTCAACTTCCTTGGCATGGCCGATCCTCCTCCATCCTGCATTAGAACGGCCCCCAACTCTTGCTTCAAGGCATCCATGTAGAATGTGAAGTCCTTTTCCATGTCTGTCACTTTCGTGGGAATTGGCACATTGGTTAGTAACCTCTTAAGATCAATGGATGAAATATCACACTCTTCTTTCCATTCATGCGACCCCCTTGTGTTGCAAAGTGGTGTTGGGTTTCATTATTTTTGAGAACCCTTCCACAAATCACCGATAATAACCTACTAGCCCATGAAGATTCTCACCTCATGGTCATTTTTTAGCACTGGCCACTCCACAATGGCCCTTACCTTTTCTAAAGGTTCCGCAGATTCCTTCGTCGGAAATGATATGACTAAATAGTGGATCTCTTTGCGGAAGTAACCGCCGACAACTTCCCATACAATTCTCTCTAAGGCGGGACAACAACTATTCGCAAGTGTTCCTCATGAACTAACCCATTCTTGGAATAGATGGGGATCTCATCCTAAAAGAGACTTTAGCCTACTGCAAGCGGTCCTAGATACTTCAGATACAGTTCATGAGGCTCATGAATAATACTGGCACATTAATAATTGATCGAAAGGTACTACAACAAACTTCGTAATGTCCAAACCGAGTTAAAAAGGAAGTTTTAGGAATATCAACTTCCTTAATACTTAACTGATGATGATACCCTAATGCCTTAAATGTATTTTAGAAAAATGCTTTGCTCCTTTCATTTGATGAAGGGTCATCTATTAAGTGGAATTGGGTCCACATGGTCATATACGGTCCTTGGGGATCCATCCTTCTTCTTTACAAAAATTAGCGGTCTCGTCAGAGGAATTTCTTGGGCCTTATTAATACAACTCGATTAACTCTTTCAATTGTATTTTCAATTCACAAAGTTTTGGCATTGTCATCCGATCACGGTCTTGGAGTGGATTACGCACGGGTTTAGCTCTATAGGTAAGTGAAACCCCTCTCGTGGGGTAACCTACGGTAACTCGTTAGGAAAACATCCTTAAATTCTGACAATGCAAGTCTTGGTCCAATGAGGTTCCCTTCCTTTCATTCTTTGCTTCCACTACATAAAGTCAACACCCTTTCCTCAAGCGTGGCTTAGCGCTTCATAGTTGATTTAAAGTGTAACGACACTTTTCTCGTACACCTTGGATCTCTCTTGGGTCTTCCTTCGCCGTTGACACAAATCACCCTCTTTGCGAGACAATATACCAAGAAGCTCGATGAGCTGATAATCAATCCATTCCAATGATTGGGTCGCGTATGCCAGAGGCGGTGGTATACCTTTAACTTTGGTGGTATGGACTCGGGTCTACTATAAATTATCAACACTAGGTCCCTCTTGCTTGTTGTTCCCCTGAAGCCATCTCGACTAGTTTAAATTCATCGTGCTCATAGGCTACCAACCCAATCTTTTCTAATGAAAATGGTGAAATGAAACTATAAATGGCACGAGGGAATCAAACAAAATCTTAACGTTGATATGATTTATCGTACTTGATAACTCCACCACCATGGATTGATGTTAGATCACGGAGATTATTAACATTCACATTAAAATCTGGTGGCTCCGCACTCTCCCCATGGGTGCCTTTCCTTATCTGTAAGAACCCTTATTTGTAACTCTTTGGCTGATCCATGGTAATGGGGTCCTCCATACTAATAGGTAACGAGGATTGGTATGTGCCTTTGTTATGTATTTGTCTGCAGTAAGGTTCCTTCCCTAGAACCCACACCCTACTACCGCTATTCCGAGATGATCATGGACTTTGTCACATTTGTTGGCGATAGATGAGATGTTGCACTCAGCGCCATTAGAAATCCTTATTGGATACCATCCTTGGAAGCCGAATCATTTACCATATGGTGAAAAGGGTGGCCAGGCCCCCTCCTAAGTGAGAGGGCCTTTCCTACGAATCGGGGACAATGCAGAAATAGGTCTTGTACCCTGGCCAAGTTCATGTTCTTCCACACTTAACGTCGCATTTCCAGCTTACAACACTAAAGATGGTTTCCACATCGCACCATAGCTCTTATCTTAGGGTTCAATCCATAGGCGGAGCTTTTCTGCGTAGTTGGTCATTATCCATGTCTGAAACATATTTGACCAGTTCCATAAAATCTGATCTCCTTATTCTTCTATAGTTCCATTTCCTTGTACCAAGGCATGAAATGCCCCTACATATTGTTCCTCATAGTAAGATGAACGCCTTCCTTTAGAACCTCTCTCGAAAGAAGTTCCCTGAATCGTATGCGGGGTAAGGTGCATTTTTCTTTCTAGTTTGCCCCACCAGTTCAAGGCATTGTCTCTCTTCAGCGAAAATGGCGATATTTTCCTTTGAGTTGGATACGCCAGGTCCCTTAAGGAAAAACACCTTGTCGTTCCTTCTAGCCATAAACTACCAATGCGTTCAGCGAGTGCGACCCACGGCAAACTCACGGAATTGATCTTCTACAATTTTAAGCGTGATGTCTTGGTGGAGGTCTCCCCAAAATCCCTTAATACGGATTACCCGTTCATGGCGATTGGGGGTTTCCGCCGGTCCTACCATTTGTTGACCCTTTACAAAATTAGCCGTTAATGGCTTCCGGCAAAGGTATGAGGGCTAGATTCGAGGCGTTGGTGGTGGTGCTTGGCGGTGTTGGAGGTGCTGCGACAATGCTCCCAGCTCTCGACTCCCTCAAGTCGGAAAGACTATCCTATATGCTTTAGCACACATCAACCAAAGGTTGTGGAGAGGAATTTGAGTTCAAGGGCGTTCAAATTGGTGCTACTCAAACTAGAAATAGGGTTGATGTAGAATTTTGTTTACTTGTTTGTAAATAGACATTACTCTGTTTAGGGGATTAGCTGGGTTAGGGTTAGGATTAAGAATATAAGCTTGATTTCTTCACCACTATATAAAAAACTTCATTGGTTCCTTTGTTGATATTGAGAAGGAGGTGAATCGGTATCAAGTAAAATTAAAAACCCTTTTCAACTTATGCTTAAACCAATCAGTTGCCATCAATGAGAATGAACAATGGTGTAAGGTTACACCATTTTACCACAGTACACCATGCGCAATGTATGGAAAATAATCAATGGTTTTTCAGGGAGTAATGACTTCCAGATGTAAGGGAGGGATAAAGACTCCAGGAGATAAAGATCATCAATGTCATAGAATATTTGAACTCTCTATCCTTTCCCCTTCCTTCCACCCAAGGAATATGTGAGGGGATAATGGAAACTTTATTCAGTTAAGTGCGTTGAGGAGAGATTAACGTACATCATTCGGCTCAACATGGGTTTGCAACTCGCGCACGAAACTAAAGTCAGACATATTTCAGAAAGTAGCGAACTGGTCTCCACACATTTGGGTCTATGAAAGCGTTATGGTTGTTTTGCGAGACACCCGGTTTTATTGATGACTAGTTCGGGGACTGGTCACAAATTATATTCCACGAGGTCATCTCCATAATTATGTAACAATAAAGGCTGAAACTTTACGGTGCCTTGATATGTATTCTCAGTACCATATCAATTTCACCATATAAATATTTCTAGAAAAAAAGGTTATAGAGAATGGTGGATGACACGAGAAATGACATGCCTTAGAGACACATCGCAAAGACTTCATCCTCCTTGAATCCGATGACTATTTTGCTTCTTCTTCCCTCTGAGATTTGACATCAAATGAATGTATAATGATATTTATTTATATACCATTTTATGTCGCTTCAGCAGCACCCAACATTGGAAGGCGACACTTTCTTATTTTGTAATTATTTTCTTTAATTATTTTTCGGAGCCTACATGTACTTCCTTTTCAATTCAACTGTCATCTTCAAAATTCATTTCTCCTCAACCATGGTTCCATTCGGGAGCAACGTGTATGCACTATCCACATCCATGTTGTTGTATATGCATATGCATTGTTCTTCATGTCCAAATACCTTCATCAATCTTAGGTCCAAAACCATGACTAGGGTTGACATCAATGACAACAATAATCTTCCAACAATCTCCCCTTTTGTCGTTGATGGAGTACTCGGCCTTCCCCTATCATCATCATCCCAATTTGTCTCCCCTTTGACATCAATGGTAAAGGTATGTACTCGAGTTTAATGGAAAAGTAGCAACTAATATTCTTTGGGGCTACTCCCCGAACATGTGGAACTTCGATAGTACTTCATCCTTATTTTTTGGTCTTTTGGACTTTTCTTCCTTAGATTATTTTGTTAGTAACTATGTCTTCTCTCTCTCTTCTTCATGTCTAGGTATGTATGTGTTGTTCGGTCTTCTTGTTCGCAGGTTGCAACCAATCTTCTTGAGTTATTTTCTCTAATTTTACATTTTCACGAATCAAAAGCGTGGAGTGTACCCTTGATCACATATTTTGTTGATAGCGAGGATTATGCTTCAGATCTTCAATAATACAGGACTTTTCTGCTTTTACGTTTCACTTCCAAACACAATTCCTTTTCCAAGAGTATTTTGGTAGATGATTCATCTCAAATGCAACATTTCCACCCTTTTTTCTTCAAAATGACAAATTTTATTTGATCTCAAGTCATATGAGATGAGCACACACTATCTATTAACCATTCATCTTTGCTAACTTTGCATTATTTGGTGACTAATGCTATTGAAAATTTTCATTGTGTGGAATTTCTTTTCCTTTTCCATCTTGTAGTTGGCATGCTGGAAGCTTGTTGGCATATGATTATCTTCCTTCATCCTCTGCAATCTAGTGCTTTGTGATAAAGTTATTGCACTTGTAACATACAATATTTTTGATCCATTAATGGGTCAAATGTATTATAATTTATGTTGAAGGTCTGAACATTTTCATATCTACTATTTTCACCATTCATGTAGCTTGCATAGTTGTTGCTGTGATTCTACAATTGATTGCCTTGTCCAAAATTTCCACAAGTATAACAATGTCAAAGAAGAGATTTTACACGATCGACGGGCATAAGTGATCTTCTTTGTGGTGTGGTCCATCACAGGTTCACGATCTATTCTTACGTAGTTTCCTTCATATTAGTTTCTTTCATACCTGATGGGAGGATCTTCTTGATGTCTCCCATTTCCTTCTTAATTCTATTTTTTCTATCTTGTGGATTTGACTAATTGGATTACGGAGTGTTGGTTTCATCATTTTTCAACTTCCTTATCTTGTTCTGTTGTCTTCAAACTATCATTGAATCCTAGTCCTTTTGTCTTTTAGTGGCAGAAGATCTTTTTCTTGCTAAGGATCTCATCTAATTTTTCGATTTTTTTCAGACTTCTTCAACCTTTTTGTTGTCAATGGTAGCTCCCCTTTTTTGTGATTCAATTCTTCTTTCAATTTCTCACAATCTTAATTGTTCCTTTAAGCTATTAATGGTCTTTTCAAGTTGTAATTCTCTTCTTCACAACTTCTCAATTCACCTTTTAATTATTATGTTTGTGTTTCTAAGCTTGCTATTTTCAGTTTCAACATGCTTCAACTTTTCAAGATTCTCATCTTCTTGTTCACTCTGCATTATCTTTGTATCCCAAAAGAATCATGGTTGGTTTCTTCATAAGATCTTTTCTGATGATTTCTTCTTCTTTAGAATTCTTATAGAACACTCGTCCACGGGTTTCTTGGGTTATGAAGAAGACTTCTCCTCCATTATCTTCTTCATCACTTCTAAATACGAGGAGATTTCATCATCCTTGGGTAGAAGCTCTTTTTATTGTTAGGACTTCTATTTTTTATAGTAGCAGTTTTCAACAATGATGTCCTAATACCACAATTAAAGCATTTGAGGGAGACTTACCTTTGTATCTTCCACTTCCTTTCCGGAGCCTTCTTACGAAATTTGTTATTTCTTCATCAAGGGTGTTATCCTTGTCTTTTGTCTTCTTATGGCTTTAAAGTCTTCATTGTTTATTGGTCACTTTTACGTACATTTCTCATTTCATATGCCATAAGAGTCCCATGTAATTCATCCATTGTCATTTGGTCAAGTCCTAGTTTCTTCAATGGTGGAGACCTTAGCATCATACTTCAAGAGAAGTGATCTCAACACTTTTATACAATAGCGATTCATGAGGATATTCACCTAATCCTCGATAGCATTAACAAATTCATCAAGTCTAAGAGATATGTTGCAATATCTTCCCTTTCATTCATCTCAAATTTTCAAATTTCCAAATTACGCTCTATGTCTTTGAAGCTTGACTGCTTAACTTTTTGGATCACCTTCATAGATAATCTTGAAGTTTAATCCCATACCTTTTAAGCAGTGTTGCATCCCATCACTTTACTAGCAATGGTTGGTGTCAATGATGCTAGAATAACATGCTTTACGGATTTTTAATTACAACTCTTAAGCTTCTTCTCATTTGGATTGGTTGGGGCATTATTTGGGATTACATAGCCATTCCTGGCCGAGTACACCAAATGTCTACTCAAAACTGGTAGAGTAGTTTCACTCTATCACTCCGGTATGCATAATTTCTTCCATCAAATTTTTGAATATCATTTGAAATGTGCTCATGGTCCTCCATCTAGGGATTTTCCTTCGATTAGTTTTAAAGCCCATTACGGGCGGTCGGCTCACGTGCAATTGTTGATCGGGGAGGGTGAATCAGTATCAAGTACAATTTAAAAAACATTTTCCAACTTATGCTTAAACCGACCAATTATATCAATGAGCAATGAACAATGAGTATAAAGAGTTACATGATACACCACAATACACCATACTGTGAGAAATAATCAATAGTTTGTTCAAGGGGAAGTAATGACTTCCAAAGTGTACAACTTCCAAATGTAAGGGAGGAATAAACCAAGGGAATATACAATCCTCAGTATCAAGAGAGATTTGAACTCTATCCTTGCTTGCTCCTTCCACCCAAGAATATATGAGAGATAATAAAGACTTTATTCAATTGATTACGTTGAGACCAACTTGTACAACATGCCTCGCTCACTTCTATTTAACATATGATTCGGAAACTCTCACACAAGAAAATAAAGTCCATTCTTTTCCAATGGAGGTGGTCCCGCTGCATTTGGAATCTGTATGAAAAAATAGTTATGGCCCCATTTTACAGGAACACTGTTTATTGACTTGTTTGTGGCCAGTCCTGAAACCCTATATTCCATGGAGTGTATCTCCCATAATTATGTGAATCAAAATGAGGAAATTTTTACCAGAGGGTATGATATGTCTTCTCAATACCATAGATATTTCACCATATGGAATGGATTTCTAGAAAAGTTATAGAAAATGGTGAGATGACACGAAATGGCACCTTAGAACACATCACCAAAGGGCTTCATCCTCCCTTGAAATCCGACCTTCTTTTTGCTTCTTATTCCCTCACGAGGGTGACTTGTATCAAATGAATGTATAATGATATTTATTTGCTACCATTTATGTCACCTCCTTTTAACGTGGGGCCGACTGACACTTTCTTATTTTGTAATTATTTTCTTTAATTGTACAGGGACCTACATGTACTTCCTTTTCAATTCCTTTTTCATCTTCAAAATCATTTCTCCTCAACCATGAGGGATCCATGTGGCGTGCCACATACCACTAGAAACAACATGATGTATACTATCCAAATGCATGGGTGTTTTTATATGCATGTGCATTTTTCCTTCATTTCCAAATAACTTCATCAATCTTGATTCCAAAACCCATGACTAGGGTTGACATCAATGACAACAATAATATATCAGCAACACCCTTTCCACTGTGGCTTCACGTAACTTTCATACATACTAAGCCACTTCTATGCTTACTCTCCTAGTGCATATGTCTTTCGTCCCTTTGTCCTAGTCCTAGGGTCAGCAACTTTTTCTTACAACAATATCAACCCGATTGTTTGATTTCGTGAGCTTTTTCCCTTGAGTGCGCCGGTGTTAGCGTACTCGAATGCTGCGGTTGAGATTTAGCATTGAATTTGGCTAGCGGAATGGAGTGGAGGACTTAGTGCTAATCTCGGCAATTGTGTATGGTCTCGTGAGACTGACACTTGGAAAATCAGAGTTTATACTTTGGGATACAAAGATTACTAAGCATTAAATAAGTCTTTGCTTTGATTTCAGTTGCATTCACTAGTTATGATTCAACTTGGCTAGCTGGCTCCGGATCAATAGATCAGGTAATAAGTCGAGTTAGATCTTGAAAATCTTCATACTGTATCTTTTTTATAATAATACCACTCTAATTCCAGCAGTGTTACCATTAATCTAAATAAATTATAAGAATTCATTTGTAAGACCACAACAAAGGCGTGTTGAATTGTTGATGTTCTTTTAAGGATCTTAAGCAGGTAGGGGGTCGCGGGTTCCAAAACCGCTAATTATTCAATTTTTTTTTTTTTTTTTTTACTCATTTAAAAGAATAAAATACTTAATTAATTTAAAACATAATTAATTAACTAAAAATGATCAATTAATCATACAATTAATTATCATAAAACTTAAACTCTAAATTAACTATATGTAATTAAAATTATATTCTATTTATTAAAAATTAAAATTTAACATTATATTAAATTATATTTGGCATTTAACATTAAATTAAAGTTAATGGCAAATTTAGCCATCAATTTCAGTCAAAACGACAAGAACTACGTTGAAATTTAATTTAAAATCTTAACAATTTAACCAAAATGAAAACCCAAAAAATAAAATAAACCAAGGTAATATAAAAAAAACAAATTTAGCGTGGTGGTGAGTCTAGCATGAAGCTGTACCCCCTCCCTCCACCAATACTCATCCTTTGAGACTCTTAGGTGGCCTTGTGTTACTGGTTTAGTGCAGTTAGCTTTGGCGGTGGCTCAACGATCTTTATCCTCCTCGACCAAACCCTTTTCAAGTGTTCACTAAAAATCAAAACATATCCCTACTAAAATTACCACGAGGACTCTGAATAAAAAAAAATAAATTACCACGAGGACTCTGAATAAAAAAAAATCCGTGTAGTATTTCTATGCGGTTGGTTTTGAAAAACCCAAACAATATTTGTATTACTGGCATTCGACTTGCAAAGATATCATATCATATATTTAGTGTATATTCAACCCATTAGAACTCTATTGGCTATTGGTTTTTCTCTGCAATGGCCATGGCAAGCTCGACAAGGTTGTAGGGAGCATTGTTTCTCCAAAAGCAACAAGTGGGCATTCAATCCAATCAAGAATGGAAAAAGGTTTCTTAGTACAAGCCATGAAGGCAAGTGGGTTTTCAGCACATGCAAAGACGGTTCAACCCAGGCCCGAAAATCACAACCCTTAATCTCAGAAACCCTTGTTTTTTGCGCTCCGAATCACAAGCGGTCTCAACAAACCCCGAGCCAGAAGCCAAATCAACGCTCTGTGAAAGCAACGACACAGGTAGTAGGAGGAGGCATGGTGATCATAATATCAGGGAAGAAGCTAGGGTTCTTGGCACCAGTGTGAGCCAGGGTTTCTCTGCAAAATATGTACCCTTCTATTCAGGCACCAAGATGGATGAAGAGTATTCGCTTGACGAAGTCATGTACATGAGTCTCTCTGGGGCCCTTATGGAAGTCGAACATGACATGGATGCGTTAAAAAGGTACGATGGAAATTAATGGAGAAACCTCTTTGATTCTAGAGTAGGAAAGACCACCTGGCCTTATGGGTCACGAGTTTGGAGTAAAAAGGAGCGGCTTCACAAGGAATTCCTGGAGTTGCAATTCCATTGTTCCACCCTGGGGAACTTCACCATCCAATGGAAGGAGCTCAAACATCACTTCTACGAGATGGATAAGCTCATGCAGAAGCGCTTGGAAGAGCTCGGATGAAAAGGGACGGAGAATGAAAAGGAGAAAAAATCTGCCACAGAAAAGAGCACTGGAAGCTTTGATAAGACCTCGGAGAAAAAACAATCTGTCGAAGAAAAGAGCAGTGGAAATCCTAATAAGACTTTGTTAGCCTTAAACGATGACGTCAAGCCATGCCCGTAGCTGAAATCACTATGCAAGAAAATGGACAGCGAGGGCCTCAAGAAGTTCTTGGTCGATTCGTGCATTTACATCGCTACGATCCATAACGAAGCCCCTACAGCGCTGAGATGTGCTACGAACCTGGAAAAGCTGGTTCTATAGACCCTGGAAGGTTTCTATCCGGCCGATAATGGCAGGGAACTGTTTACGAACCTTTCGGGGCACAGATACAGCTGCCATTTTCTCTTGGAGTCCCTCCCTTTTGTTTTGTCTCCGGATGAAGTGTCGTCGGAGGAAAAAAAAGACGCTCAGAAAATTGTTGTTGCATGGAAATCTAAACACAACATCGACACTGAATCCAAGTTTATGTCTGTTGAGGCACTGACATTCTTGCAGCTCTTGGCTTCTTACAAAATTTCTAAGGAATTTGAAGAAGACAACCTTTGTGAGCTAGTCGTTCACATTTCCGGTCGGCCGAAGGTGTACGAGCTCTACCATGCGCTTCAAATCAATCACAGGATACCAGGTTGGTGGAACCACCTTTTTTTTTTTCAGCCGGCCTTTAGATTCAATTTAATTTTTGATTTTAAACAAAGTTTTCTTAGGGTTAGATATCTAAAATAAAAATTATACCATTCATCAGCAACTAGGGTTGGAATTCGCTATTTTGTGCACTTTAAGGTGTTTTTCCCGTGTTTCTGTAGTGGTTTGTTTCAGTTTTTATTTGTTTTTAAACTAATCTCCTCTTCTCTTCGGCACCGAGACTACTCAGTTTTTAGCCAATTTTTTTTTTCTTGCACTTGTAACAACCCTAGTTGTATTCATATTTCACTTGTTTTACTTTGGTAAATTTGTTTTTACATTTTCAATTCGTATTGTTTATATATCTTTAGATTTGTTTATATATAATCAAAATAATAGTGCTTTTGGTTTGCGGGTTAGGCAGAGCTGGAGTTGGAGCTGGGAACTTGGCCCTTAAGGCCAAGATTTCGAACAAAATCTCTGATACCATGTGTAGTGGCCAGTAAAAAAAAATCAACAAGCTTAGTAAAATCCTTACAATTACGCATAACATTTCTAACATAGAATTTATGAGTGCATAAATAAT
Source organism: Picea sitchensis (assembly GCA_010110895.2). NCBI lineage: Eukaryota > Viridiplantae > Streptophyta > Pinopsida > Pinales > Pinaceae > Picea > Picea sitchensis. The sequence goes on along the minus strand of SNQJ01S0175052.1, from coordinate 884 downwards.
TCATGAACTTCGAATAAACATATTAAATTTCAGCAGAATTTAACATTTAACATTTAACTACAATTTAACATTTAACATTTAACTACAACATAAAAACAACTTAGCAAATTCACAAACAAATTACCTGCTTCTGATGCTGATTTCTGTTGATATGATTGTCCCTACCTTGCTACCTTGTTGTTTCCTTCCTGCTGCTTGATGCACTGACCAACACTGCCCAAACCTACTATCCTCCCAACCAGCTAGGAGCAGCCTGTCCGACTCCCTAGCTCCAGGAAACTGAAAGGAATCCTGGCCCCCATGCCCAAAACCCCCAGCAAACCGATGCCTCCTCTACTAATCCTCCTGACTACAAAGCTCAAACTCTCCTCCCTTCAAATCCCAGAGAACCCCCAAAGGAAAATTTCCCCTAGAAAAATGCTCCCTCTCCTCCGTAACCTCCTTCGTTCATATCCCTCCTTCACCGCCCTTTCCTCATTTACTTCCTTACCTACACATAGTTAATGCCCCTTATCCTTTCATTTATTATTTTATCCTTTCATAATTAATATCTTATCCCTTTCCGTGTACGTAACCTTTTTAATTTAAACAATATAAGGGTGAAATCATGAAGGTGGGTTATACTTTTGCTTGTTTTATGAGAAAAAAAACTGAATTTTCACAAGTTATTCAACTTCTGACATATAAAAGTATTTTTTTTATTTAGAATTTCACTTTACAGTAAAAAAAAAACTTGTGAATAATTGTGTTAGCTTTCCAATGACTATTTTTCAATTTTTTTTATCACGATTTGATATATCAATTTGACAATTGTTTAACAGTATGTTTCTTAAACATGAAATGAATGATAATGAGTTACTTATTTCTACAACAATGTATATATT
>SNQJ01S0175050.1:8080-20155 GCA_010110895.2 Picea sitchensis | reverse complement strand
CTTGTTTTATGACTATGCAATCTTAATATCAGATTTACATCCTACTGTCCTTGCCTTTTAGCTGTTCTGTACTTCAGGAATCTTGCATACAATTTTTAAAAAGAGACTGCTGTTTCTCACTTACCCTAAAAATCTAACAGTTTCCCAGGATAAATGTTGTGTCTCTTCCGATTGTGTATTTCTCAGTGATCTTTGATTATGCTATTGTTATCTAATGAAATGCAAACATCTATAATAATGGCTTAAACATTAACAACATCTTCCCAAATTTTAATGTCTGGAACAGTGTTTGGAAAACCATAAACATTTGTAAAGTCCAGAGGAGCAAACCTTGCAGCAATCCAAGCAGCGATCGAATTCGACATTTTGAGACCAGTGGAGTCGCCAGTGAATCATGTAGAGTCTTCGAACCAAGGAGTCGTCAGGTGAATGATCACAGCCAATTGAATGCCTATCCCTTGTTCACCATCAAGGAATAGATCTAAACTTTTTGTCGTATCCCAGGGAAGATAGCTTCGTTCCTCTGTCCTCGGCAATGGCGCCAGAAAAATGTTGTTGCAAGAGTTGGTTCTAGGCTGTAATAGAGCCAAGCCTTAGCACATTTTAAATGAAATATATTTTTTTGATTGATCAGTCATAGGAGGCTTCTAGAACTAGGTTTGAAACAGACCTTTCACTCATTTATAGATCAGAAACGAAGAGGCATGACCTCATCCGCTAAATTCATTTCAAAATCATGAGGATGGATAGAAGATAGGGGATGAACAAAACTGAAAGAAAAAGCCAGGTACCTAATTCTGATAAATATGGTCTTCCTTTCAATAGAAGAAATAACACCAAACTTCAAATATATGAACACAGGTCTTGTCTCACTCGTAGCAAGACAGAGGAAAAGCTATGAACAAATAAAACTTGTAAATAAGGCAAAACAATTAAGATGCAGGTCTTCTTCTATTCACAGCAAAACAGAGGAAAAATTGCACTTTAACGAATGCTTTAAATTAGCTACAGCAGAAGTATCACTGAATTGTAACCATTACAAGCTGAATTAGTGAATGGAAGGAAGAAAGAGAAGTAATGAAAACTTCAGAAACAATAACACAGGAAGAAGACAGAATTAGACAGTGACAAGGTGTAGAATCTCTTGGCATTCTGTTCTATATTTGCTGAAAAGGAATGCATTACAAACCCAGCCTCCAAAAGGCCCTCGGGTTGTTCCCCCCCACTTCTTCTTCAAGAAGATACAATAATATAAGTCTTCTACCCTCTTTCGAATAACTGAAAAACGATTCGAATTACAAAAGAAATCCCTCTAGAAATGAACAGGTATCTTCTGTAGGTATTGAGGTCGAAATCCTCCCTAGGAGGTCGAATTTCCTCCCAAAAAATAACAACAATTACCATCAATTTTGGAAACTTTCTGCCATAGAAAATGGGCCAAACTGCTAAAAACTGGGGCTGTGGTTATGGTTTTGTATCTCTTGAATCGTGACAGTTGTGTATAAACTGAAAGAGGCTTTTGTGAATCTCTTTGTTCTGAGCAAAAACCTCTCTCGAATCCCTGAGATCCGTTTCCATTTGCCCCAAATCTGCATTTTACAAACATGTGTCAAAACAGGAAAATATGAGATCCGAAAATTAGGGCTCGGAGATGGATTCGATTCTCCCAATCTGTGACAACTGTAGGAAAACTGAGAGAGGCTATTGATCTCTGATGTGTTAGGCACAAAAACCTTCAACCGTTTCTCAAAATGATACTCCATTCGTTCATAATCATTATTTGAAAATGATGACTCAGCACAGTAAATAACGCCACATTTCTGAAAACGAACCTCATCTTGCGGGGGACTTTTCACTGTCTTCCCTAGCTCCAAATGAAATTTTGAAGACACCATTGGAAAGATTAGGATATGTAGATGTCGATCGGCTATTCGAACGCAGAAAATGGCCTCTCCAAGGCTGAGAAAAAAATTTTTTTCCCAAGGCAGTTTTTTGCATATGAAAAATCTGCGATTTCGATAGCTAACAGGCTGAACACAAGGGTATCTTAGCTGCCGAAAGTCCTGGTTTTCGACGGCTAACAGTGCGATTTTAGAGCGTTGTAAGCCACCGAAAGTCCCAAAACCCCGATTTTGGCTTTCGGGTTTCGGGGAAACGGAGCAATGGTCAAAATCTTTATGTCGGCCAAACTCCTGACTGTCGAAACCCCGAAATGGTGACGTGGCATTTATGTAAAACCCTATTATAGCGATTTTATTGTCGTTTATTACATTATTTTCGTGCTTCCTCGTGAGTTCTTCCTCCATGTGGCTTAATGCGTGGCTGGGCAGATGGTCGTAAAAGAACATGGTAAAGGCTTACAAAGCCTTTAACGTTTTTAATTATTACTTTAAAATCTGTTCAATTCCTTTTAAACAATCACTTTTTTGAGACTTTCGGTATCGGGACTTTGGGGTTGTCACTGAAAAACATACTTTGTGAATAGCCTAACTCCAAAACCCGAAAATCCCGAAAGACCTTTTGACTCTTTTTTTAGAACTAAGGCCGGCTCCGTAACCAGAGAAAAATGAAGATTTGGATTTAGAGAAGAAAAATAAACATTGTTTCAACACCTGCAGTGGACATGGTTGCCTCCTGGCATATACTCGTGAGTATGGTTGTACCTTGATCACTGAAAGTAGTCGACAAAGATCTGCTCAATCTGCGTGATCTATAGATGGAAGTGTCTCTCCACCTATCCAAGATCACCTAGATCTTGGCATCACACCGAAGATCTCCACCTTGGTCTCCCACCAAGGATTTCTACCTCCTGGCATCTCGCCAACGGTCACTACTCTCGGCATCTCACCAAGAGTCACTCTCTTGGCATCTCACCAAGAGTCTCCCCGTCTTGGTATCTCACCAAGAGTACTTGGATCTCGACATCTCACCAAGATCATCAACTTGGCCTCTCGCCAAGTAGCTTCCACTTGAAGTGGATACAGAACCTGATCTGCTCATCTCTGTAGCCAAGTGAGGCTCAAGCCTCCGTGGTGCCCTGTCGCTCCTCCTCATGAATCTCTGATGCTCTAAAGTTGTAGCACCAACTCTTTGTCTACTCAACAACTCTAAAACTTACGCTATCCTGGGTGGACTGGTCACCCACTCTGATGGTCCAAGGAAACTGAGTCTGATCTCCCTCTGAATCACTGCTATGAGTCAGTCAGTCCTCCTCAATTCTGTCTCCCCATCTAATGCTGGATGGTGTTACAGCAGACAAAGTAGTCACGAATGCACACTCTCTCGCAAACTGCTCATCGAACTCAAGCTCCTCTGTTGTCGCTGTTGAAATATCATGCTTCTTCTTCTTCTTCTTGGGACATTGTCCTTCATAGTGACCCATCTCTCCACAAGCAAACCATCTCACTGTGCTCATGTCTCTCTTCGTCCCACTGCTGCTCTCTCCTCCCTTTGGTGGGGCCCCAAACTTGGGACCCTGCCGACCTCCTCGGTCGGTCTTCTTCTTTCCCTTTGTCCAAAGAGCAAGGTCCTCATCACCCTGCACTGTCTGTTGTTGTTGTTGTTGTTGTCGAGAGGCCTCTACTACAAGTCTAGTCTCCTCCTGGACGAAGTCATCCCACATCATCTCCCATGTAGGCCTAACCTCCCTGGCAACAATGCCGCGAACGAATGGACCCCAGGGTTTGGTAAAGCTGTTCAAAGTTGTCCTCACCATAGAGTTGGGGTTCACCACCTCTTCGACAGCTCCAAGCTCGTCTCTGATCTGGGTGTATCTACCAAGGAAAGAAGTAACCGACTCATCGAACATGCGAATGCCCCTCAGTCGATCATGAAGGACCAACTTTTGGTTCTCATTAGAGCTCCCATACCACTTGCATAGAGATGCCCACATCTCGTATGCTTAAGTCTTCCCAGTCAAGTGGGGAATGATATGATCACGCACTGCATCACATATGGTCCTCTTTGCCTTGTTGTTCCTCTTCCTGAACTCTGCCACCAAGATGGGAGCAGTAACAAGAATAACAGGAACATGCGCCTCAACTATATCCCGTAGTTCGAGATCCTCTAAGACAAAGACGATCCTCGCCTTCCAAGGCGACCAATTGCTAGCCCCAGCTAGCCTGTCCTCCACACGCATCTGAGATACTGACATGTCTGCCAAACTGCACTCCAACTGATGTTCAAACTGCAAAGGAACGTTGCCTCACTCCTGTCAACACAGGTGTGAAAAGAGGCAAGCGAACTCCGACCTCACTCCTAGCAATATAGGTGTGAAAAGAGGTCGTGAACTACAGCCTCACTCATGTCCCCTCAGGTGTGAAAAGAGGTTGTCCAAACTGTGCACAAACTGCTCTACAATCTTCTACAAAATTCTGCCCACAAGCAGCCACTAAAAACTATCAATGGCTGTCCACAAAATCTGCCAAGAAGATGTCTCTAACAGCCCACTCATATGTTGTCCAAACTACTCAAAAATCAGCCACCTCAGCTCTGATACCATGAAGATTTTTCAGGTCTTATCAAGTTGCCAACTAGGTCTATCTTTGACCTCAAGTTGGCTCTAAGTTTCAATTGTCAATGAAAGTATTTCTGCTGTTTTAGGACAGCCAACAGTTCATGAACTTCTTGCTGATTTGTTACGGTTACATTCTCAATTTTAGGTGCTCTAGCATGTAGTTTTAGTCACCAAGGGTTAGCACATGCATACTAAAATAAATGTAACACACCTAGAGATCTTTACAGCTGAAAATAAAGCAGTTCTACACTCTAACACATGAAAATGTACACATGTATTTTTGGTCAACAAGACCCTGGATAAACCCACCCTGGGGAAAACCAGTTTGGAATATATGTCTATATATGAGGAAAATAGATAGTGGAATACAGCAAATACAAAATATAAATGAATGTGTTACAATAGTAGCTTGATCCAAGATCAAATACAAGTCCAAAAGAAGGAAAAGCGCCCTAGGATGGTGTGCCCGTCAGAAATGCTGTCAAAACCACTGAAATGAAGCCAGATGCCAACTGGATGCTCTGATCTAGAAACCCCTCCACCGTACTCTGATACAGATGAGTAGCCTCCCTCTGAAACAGACCTCACTGCAAACTGAGCTCTCTAAGACCTCCCCACTGCTGATGCGCCCTCCTCCTCAAGTGCGCTCTCCTCAGATGTAGAAGCTCCCCACTAAATATAATGGGCACTAAGCCTGTTGGCTCTCTCCATGCAAGGAGGTGCCCAAGCTTTCCTCTCCCAATGCCTGAAACCTCATCCTCTTGCTCTCTCTCAAACTCAAGGAATGAACAAATGAGTGAATGGCCTCTCCTTGGTCTCTTGCGCCCTCCTTTAGGATGCATAAGGAAACCTAAGAATTGGGTGGATGAGATCATCTCATCTCATCCCTTCCCTAATCAATGGTTGAGATCATCTCAACTAAATCTCAACTCAAAACCCACTTTACTTAAGTTTCCATAGTTTCCACTTTATGTCTATTAATTCACCCACTTTGTGAATTAATTGTCACTTTAAGCTAAAATGACCAAATTTCACTTTTGACTTAGATAACCTAAGTCAAAGTGAAATTAGACATAAAGTACATAGTACAAGGTACAAAGTACTTCCCTCATGTGTTTAGAAGCTCACAAACACAAGGGGACCACTTTCCAAGGTACCCAAATCTCAACATTTCTTTCAATTTCTCCTTTAAATTTTCTTTTTCTAACAATCTGACTGAGGTTTTGCAGGTCTGATTTTTGTACATCAGATTGTTGGAAAGGGGGTTTCAAGCTCGCATCCCATAGGCAATCTATCTTGTTGTTCGCCTTTCTCTTGCTGTAAATCATTAACTAATTTTGCCCATCTTCAGATCTGGTTTGCCTTCTTTCTTTCCCCATGATCTAGCTGATTTCTTTTTCTTCTGAACAAGGAAAAAAAAAAATTAATTTAAAGTGTGAAGCCAGCCCAATAATTTTCTGCTGCAAATATGACATCCTTTTCCTTTATTTATGTTAGACAAATTGATTTTTTTAAGAAGACTAACATTTTGTTGTTTTGCTTATCTTATTTCTGCAGAAGGAACCATAATTGGCAAATTTTTTGCTCACTAACAGGTCTGATTTTTCAGAACAACAGGATGTCCTAAGTCTGATTTTTCAGAACAGCAGGATGCCCTAAGTCTGATTTTTCTTTTTCTGCTTTAAATACAAAACAGACTTAGAGTAGATAACTTAAACTTTTCTGCAGTGAATTTTTTGGGACTTTCTCTTGATTGATTTATCCTAAATCTGCTCACAATAATACACTTAGCATGCACACACTACAGATTTATATTTTCACTTGCTAATGATTGGTCACATCCATTTAAAGTTTAAATCTCACATTTCAACACTTGTTAATTTGTGTTTGGTTCATTAGTAAACTAATTCTTTGCATAAATTTATCATGGTCAGTAAATTTGGTCCAAGTAATATGAGTTAGTAAAAATCTGATCTTCACAACACTTTGATGAATGGTCTCATGTTTGGACATATGGGCATTTTTTATTCCTTGTTGGACTAAGTCATATAAATCTTAAATAATTTGGAATATGTCTCTATTTTTTGCATTTACTTTCTGATGATGACAGATGTTAGATACTTCATGGTTACATGCTCGATGATTTAAGATTGTATGCTTTAATAGTATAGGCTCAGAGAATTGGTGTATGCTCTCCCATCACGCCTAACGACAATCTTTAGGATCAAAAACCATTCTCTGAGTCTACAGGTTAGTAGAGAATCAAAGTATGCTCTCCCATTGTGCCTATCAACGATCTTTAGGGTTAGAATGGTTCCGTGCTAAGTCTGCTTGAGTATTGTATTGTGATGTTATATGGTACATTCAAATTGCTTATCCATCTTATATGGCATTCACATTTGCAAGCACCTAATTATTAAAGAAACTCATTTCAGTGAACATGGCTATATGAATGGCATTATCGTTGCTCACTTTCTTTACATGCTCCAATTAATGTATAAATCTCCCATCACTCTCATTTGGATCAACACTTACACACTTCAGTGAATTTGCAACATTTTCTTTCAAAGAATCAACACTTTGCAAATTTACCAGCACTAATCCAACTCATTAAATCCAAAACTTCAACTGCAACATCTAAATATCCATCTAGCAATCAATCCTTGGGAAGCACATCTAACACATGTGTCAATCACGAGAATGCACTTAAAGCAGGTGGGGAAGATATCCCCCCTCCGCCCCTTTGGGTGTTTGTAGTACTACTTGGAATACTACACATTTGGGGATTCCAAAAGTGCAAGCCACCTTGAGTGGAATCACTTCTTGGAATTTTGAGCTTAGTTACCCTACCTTTGTGTGTGCTTTGTGTTAAATTTAGATCTGTTATTAGGTTCTTTTCAATTTTCTAGAGCATTTCCAAAATAACAGCATAAGTAGGATCACTGAAAGAAACACAATCACAAGGTACACAGCATTTTATCTTGGGAAACCCTCATTGGGTAGAAAACCCAGCAAAAACTTCCTCAATGATAGATTGTCAATACAATGCCAAGACTTAAGACCAATTCACCAAAAATAGACTAAGACTAAGCATGCGCCTCTCTCTCCTTCTTGCAACTACAGCGACCTTCAAAAGATGCACACTAGAAGTGTGAGTGAGTTAGTGAACAAATGAGGCGCCATCCTCACTTATATATACTAGCTGAGCAGGTGCTAGGGTTATGTCTCTTCACTTAGTGGGGCCGACTTCTTCCAAGAGTGGTTAAAACCACTTTATAAACCGTAAAGGCCGACTTCTCAAATACCACCATATAAATATGGTTTGACCAATCCACAAAAGGGGATTTGGTCTTATACAAAACCCGACCTGATCAATCCACAAAAGGGGATTTGATCTATAAGATAATAACTCAAATATAATTAGAATATTCTTTGAAGTTACAATATTTCAACACTCCCCCTCAACACGAAGGGTATTCTACTGACATAACCCAATACAACATCATCAGGAGAGAGAGGGCGGCAGCATCATCAGCATCTTGAACACTGACTGGCATATCTATAAATCATCGGAATTTTTTCTCGTCATCAATATCATCCTCATTCACCGCATGGAGCTGGAGTAGCATCATCATCGTATGAAGCTGAAAACATCAACATCAATTAGCATAACACTTGAGCAACAACACACCAACACCATCATCAATAGCGTGAGGCTAATACAACAGCGTTATCAGCAGCACGAGGCTGAAACAACAACATCATCAACACGAGGTTGAGACAACAACATCATCAGCACGAGGCTGAGATAACAACATCATCATCATATGGCAACAGAATGAGGCATGTGCAACAACAACATTTTTTGGTACTCTGGGAGACCGTCCTTACTGGACCTTCTAGATCTGCCCAGGAATCATAAGATTCCCTAGGATATAAAAATCCTAATGGAGCTACCACGTGGTACTCTAACAGACCATCCTTACCGGACCTTCGAGATCTTCCCAGGAATCAAAAGATTCCCTAGGATATAAAATCCTAACGGAGCTACCACTACTAACCACATCTGGCATATACATGCACAGGTAATTTGACAGATCGTCCTTACCGGACCTTCGGGATCTGCCTAGGGATGATCAATCCCCTAGGATATAAAATCCTAACGGAGCTACCCGTTGTTGGTCAAGATACCATACTATCATCAGCATCACTCCCCCTTTCGAGGGAGGTCCTTTCGGACAACACCAAGTTTATCTCAGAAGAACTCAAACTTCACACGACACAGAGGCTTGGTCAACACATCTGCAACCTACTCATCTGTGCCAACGTATTGGAGCTTTACAGCTCCCCTCTGCACCATATCACGAATGTAGTGATACCGGATCTCTATGTGCTTCGACTTATAATGGAACAATGGGTTCTTCGTCATCTTTATGCAACTATGGTTATCACATAGAATCACGGTGGCTTCCATATCCAGGTCGAATAGACCTGTCAACAACTTCCAAAGCCATATGGCTTCACAACTAGCGAAACATGCTTCAATGTATTCCGCTTCTGCCGTGCTGAGAGCAATACTAGATTGCTTCCTGCTCTGCCATGAAGTCATGGCTGACCCCAGACTGAAACAACATCCCGAAGTGTTCTTTCTATCAGAAACACTTCCAGTCCAATCTGAATCAGTATAACCATACAGTCTGAAGTCGTGATCTCGAGTATAACAGAGACCATAATCCAACGTACCCTTAAGGTATCTCATCACATGATTTGCAGCTACAATGTGAACACGTCTGGGCTCTACCAGATACTGACTCAAGGTGTTCACAGCAAAGCATATATATGGCCTGGTATTCGTCAGATACATCAACGAACCAATAATCCGTCTATATAGTGTAGCATCAACCAATTCTGACGAAGTATCAACCAGGAGCTTCAACATTGTTTCCATGGGTGTGTTCATGGATTTACATTCCAACATGTCAAATCTTTTCAGTATTTCAACTGCATACTTCCCTTGGTTAAGGAAGATCTTCTCTAGGCTCTACCAAACTTCAAGACCTAAGAAATAATGCATCGGGCCTAGGTCTTTCATCTCAAATTCTGCAGCGAGCTTCTTATTACAATCTGTGATGAGATTTTCTTCTCCTGTTAAGAATAAGTCATCCACATACAATAGCAATATAACTGGCTCATCAGTCATAACCTTGAAGTAAAGGGTAGAATCAACTTTACTCTTGGTAAAGCCCAAGCTCGTCAGGAAACTATCAATTCTGCCATACCAAGCTCTAGGAGCTTGCTTCAACCCACACAGAGCTTTCTTCAACCTATAGACATGAGTCTTTCTATCTTCATCTTCAAACCCTTGTGGTTGTTCTATATACACTTCTTCTTTAATAACACCATTTAAGAAGGTTGTTTTCACATCCATCTGGTGTAACTTCCACTTCATTTTGGAATCTCATCATCAGGGGTAATTGTAACTTCCTTCACAGGTTCTTCAACTTTGGGAGCTACAGGTTCTTCTTCATATACTTCTTCAAGCGGGCATTTCCTTGATATTTTGAGTGTTGCATCTTCATCGAAGGTTACATCTTTGTTGATCTCAATATGATGGTAACCTCGTATGTAAATTTTGAAGGCCTTATAGACCTCACAGTATCCAACAAATATTCCCTTCTATCCTGAAGGATCCATCTTAGTTCTCCTTTCTTTCGAAATGTGTACAAACACTCGACAACCAAATATTTTTAGATGGCTTACTCCTGGCTTCTTTCCGGAGAACATTTCTTCGGGGGTTTTGAATCCAATTGCACTATGGGATAATCTGTTTTGGACATAAACCGTTGTTCTTGCTGCTTCAGCCCATAAGTGCATTGAAAGATCTTGATCTTCACTGCTTCCATTATTGTTCTATTCTTTCTTTCTGCTACACCATTTTGTTGAGGATTATAGGGAGTGGTGAGTGTTGATGATTGCAACTATGTGAGACATTCTCCATCTTACAAACCTGTGAGATGTGGATCATTGCAGCTATGTGAGTCTTTCTCTCAGCTTACAAACCTGAGAGAAAGCCCCTAAGAAGGGTATGTGGTTCCTACCTGAGACAAATCTGGAACATAGAGATGACCTCCTCCATTCAGAGAGTTGAGAAGAACTCCAGATGATTATCCAGTGGGAAAGGCGATCTGTTGAGTTAGACGTGCCTATGGCTTAGCACAAGGTGAACGTGTGAAATCCCAAAGTGTTGGGTGCATCTTCGTGTGAACAGAAATGAAGATGATGTATTGTAATGTTCCCAAGCCAATATGCAAGGAACATCACGGTTTTGGGTGTCTTTTAAAACTTTACTAGTTGTGGTATTTCGTCAAACACTTTGCTTACTGTGAATATTTAGGTTGCGCTTAGGGTTTACCGATGTGTTATATATGTGTTTGCAACAACAGACAACAAGATAAGCAATGAACATACCTCAACCATATGCAAGATCAATAAGATGATAGACAAGCCAAAACATTGCAGATCTGATCTTTATTTCATAACAATAAGCAAGAACCTGATACAATGAGATGTGAATCTGAAATACACATTAGATGGCTCCAATAAAGACAATAGAAGGTAGGAGCTGCTACAAAATGCTCCAATAGAAGACTACAAGCCTCCAAAGGCTGGATAACAATGAAGACCAATACACGAATGAGATCTGAGCCGTATGAAGTACCAACCCTCAAGCTGGAGATGCCACGCCCTGCTAGATCACTGAATAGCCTCAACAATTCGGCCCTGCTGCCAAAGATGTCCAACTGCTCCAATGAAGATGGCAAACAGTAGATCGAGTAACTGCAAGAACAACCCAAGTCCTCAAATCTCCAAGATCCTCTCCAAACTCATGGATCTGCCTCTCCTCCGAGAAATGGTGCGCCCCCTGGATGCCTGAAACCCTAGATAATTCAGCCTCCCTCCTAGAGACCTCCAAATGCTCCACAAACCTGCTAGAATGATAGATCGGGACACGGCAATGAAAACCCAAGTGCTCAAATCATCAAAGGACCTGCTAGACCCTTGGATCTAGCCACCCTCCAAAGAATGGTGCGCCCTCCTCTTGGGAATTCGTCCCACTCTCAATACAAATAAATCCTCCACCAAAATACCTCTGGAATCCACCAAGAATAGTGCTATGACACCTGCAAAGGAAACCCAATACCTGGAATTCCCAAAATCTCTTCTCCTCAGCTAGATTGAATCCTCCCTCAATGGATGGTGCGCCCCTCTTGCTGGAAACCCCCAACTGGTGCGCCCTCTCTCTTTCTGCACCTGTAACTGATGTAGAATCCTCCTGCAACTAAGCAGATCTGGAATAGAATGGTGTGGGGGAGTATTGCATCCCCGAGACCAAGCTTGGGGCAAGCTAGGTGGAATCTTTCACCACTGAATCGTCCTCTAGGGTTTGTTAAGTCAAAACCCTCAAAACCCGCAAGAGATGGGCCCTCTAGCTAGAAGCCATATATCAAAATGATAAACATACATGAATGAATGAATAGAGGCCCTTGTCTTTCCTTTAT
>SNQJ01S0175048.1:0-11488 GCA_010110895.2 Picea sitchensis | reverse complement strand
GGAATGCCAAAAGTCCTAGACATCCAAAAACCTAACCCTGGGAGATGAAGCGCCAAAAGTCATGTGGGCCCCGTTTGGGTAAGTTGGTACATCAACTTCCCGGGGTCGTAACTTTTGCATACGATCTCCGTTTTAGGCGTATGGTAGCCCATTGGAAAGATCTATCCGAGGACTACAACATTTTTGACAAAATTTGTGACAAATTTTGTAACCACAACAGCAACATACCCCAAAAAACGTCGTTTAGGGCCTCAAAACGGCTCCAGAAGTTCAGGACCCAAAAAACTGCTAAAAATAGTAAACTGTGCGAAAACTAAAAAATTGAAAGAAGCAGTGGTGGGGGTCCAAGTGGAATAGGTGGGTGGCCACCAATATCCACCTAGATCAGTACTTGGCATGAGTACACCTGAAGATGCTTTCACTGGTAAGAAACCTGATGTTTCTCATTTTAAGATTTTTGGCTCATCTGTTTATGTGCATCTGATCAAGAATGCCAGGAAGAAGCTGGACCCAACTGTTGAAGCTGGGATATTTGTGGGGTACATAGAAACACCCCATAATTATCATGTGTATTTTCCTAACAGTAAGATGAGTGTTATGCGATGGGATATAAAATTCAATGAGGGGAAAGCCATGCGGTTGTCGCTTGAGAGGGAGATAGACTTGCATGCGGAGGAGGAACTATTGGTTCCCAAAGATGAGTCTCAAGATGTGGATCAACCACATGAGGAGGTTCATGGAGTGGAGGAATCCACTCATGCAGAGCCATCCATCAGAAATGGCAGAAAGCACACCATGGAAGCTAATAGATTGAGACTAGATGCTGCACAGAATGTAGGAGCCCCTACTTCATAGCCTAGACAAAGATAGTCTCTTGATCGATTTATTGGATACATGGCTCTCATGAGAAAATGTATTGTGACTGAACCATCTTCCTTTTAGGAAGTAGTGCAGGATCCCACTTAGTTTGATGCAATGGTGGAGGAGTATGACTCCATTGTAAAAAACAGTGCATGAGAAATTGTCCCAAGACCGGTTGACAAATCAGTGGTAGGTTCGAGATGGATCTACAAGGGTAAGATTTTAATCATTATTCTTTATGTTGATGATTTAATACTGACCAGTGATGAGTAGCTGATACACTCATGCAAGGAGGACCTTGCAAAGGAGTTCGATATGAAGGATATGGGCCTCCTTCATTATTTCCTAGGATTGGAAATATGGCAGGGAGATGGTGAACTTTTTGTGTCTCAAAGAAAGTATGCAAGGGAGATACTGGGTAAGTTTCACATGGAGGGATGAAAACCCATGGATGCTCCTCTTCCAGGAAACTTGAGGAAAGAGGATCCTACTTTTGGATAGGTAGTGGATGCTACTGTCTATCCAACAAGAGTAGAAGAGAGCTTTAGAGTGAGATGGAGAGATAAAGGGAGGAGGGAAAGAAGAGGAAGGAGGGAGAGAGCCAACAAGAGAAAAATAGAGGTCGAGAGTGATATGGAGATAGATAGAGAAGGAGGTATAATGAGAAAAACAGAGAGATTGAGAATGAAACTAACAACTAGGAGAGAGAGAGGAGGGGGGGGGTATAAGGGGGGAGGTATAGAGGGGGAGATAGATAAAGGGAGGGAAGGAGGGAGAGAGAGAGGGAGGGGGAGAGAGAGGGAGAGGGATGAGAGAAATGAATAGATGGAGAGAGAGAGAGAGAGGGAGGGAGGAGGGAAATAAATAGATGGAAGGAGAGAGAGAGAGAGAGGGAGAGAGTCAAATAGGAGGGGGGGATAGAGAGACAGTGGGTGTGAGAGTGTGAGGCATGGTGAGGCAAGGTATAACTATAGGTCATGGTCTAAGTCTAGGTCTAGGTCTTGTCATTCCTTGCCATGTCTAGGTCAAGGCCATGTATTGCCTTACCATGTCTTTCCTTGCAATGTACCAAACTTTCTAGTGTGTGAGAGTGTGAGAGGGAGAGAGAGGAATAAAAAGAGGGGAAATAGAGAGAGAGTGTGTGAGAGTGTGGGAGGGAGAGATAGGAAGGCATAGAAGGGTGGTAGAGAGAGAGAGAGAGTGTGTGAGAGTGAGAGAGAGAGAGGAATACAAAGAGCGGGGTAGATAGAGAGGTAAATGTAGGAGAGAGGGGTATATGTAGGAGATATAGAGGAGATATAGTGGGAGAGAGGGGGAGAGAGAGAGAGGGAGGAGGGTGGGAGGGAGAGAGAGCAAGACAAAGAGGAGGGGTAGAGAAAGAGTGTGAGAGGGAGGGAAAGGGAGAGGGAGACGGAGAGGGGGGTAGAGAGAGAGTGTGAGAGGGAGGGAGAGGGAGATAGAGAGGGGGGTAGAGAGAGGGATAATAAGATATAGAAGCAGGGGTAGAGAGAGAGTGAGAGGAAGGTGGGGATACAGATGGGGGATAGAGAGAGAAAGAGGGGCAGAGAGAGAGTAAGACTGAGACTAACAATGAGGAGAGAGATAAAGGGTGGGAGAGAGGTGGACGAGAGAGGGGTTGTAATAGGGGAGGGAGGGATAAATGAGCACACACACACACACACAGAGGCATGTTAAGGCAAGGTCTAGGTCTAGGTCTTTCCATGCCTTGTGATGTATAGGTATTGCCATGTCTAGGTCGTACCATGTATAGGAGTGTGAGAGGGAGATAGAGAGGGGGGTAGAGAGAGAGAGAGTGAGAGGAAGGGGGGGATATAGAGGGAAGGGAGGTAGAGAGAGGTAAAGAGAGAAAGGGGGGAGAGTGGGCGAGTGAGAGGGAGTGTGATTCAAAGTGTGGGGGAGAGAGGAGTAGATGTAGGAGAGAGAGAGAGGAATGGAAATAATAGGATATAAGAGCATGTGCACACTATTAGGAATGTGTGCGCACTATAAGGAACATGTGGTGTTCCTAGATCCTGTGTGCGCTAATAAGAACACGTGTGCATTCTTTTGAATTCAATTTTTTTGGGGAGAGATTGAAAACTTTAGCATACATGTATGCTGACTTGGTTTCATTGGATTTAGGTTCAGGATGACAAACCTAGTGGTTCATTCTGCAAATTGATAAAAACCTCCATTTTTGTGAATACCTCTCTATATCTCTTTTTTTGACATTATTTTTCTATAGTCTACATAATTCAATTGTTGACAAAACTACAGACATAGATATAGTCGACTATGTAGATTCCAAATATATAGTTTTTTTTTTAATTAATATTGTTTACTATTATTAAGATATTTTTGTCTTCGCATATATCAAAATCCTAGAATACATACATCTCTTATTTTTGCTATAATTTTTTTATCATGTTAAGACCCTCTTAGTTCACACCAACAAAAGGCGTTGTAATTTCAAGGATATATTGAATTTCATAATTTAAAAAAATATAAATTAATATTATAAATTTCCAAAAAATACACCGCACTAGAAAAATAGGTTCTCTACAATTATACAAGTTTTTGGAATGAAATCCCATTGTTAAGGTACTCAACACTTGCACAAACAAAAACATATACCTTATATTTTGCTGGAAAAATAACATACCACTTTTAGAAAAAATCAAATTTCACATAGTTATTCTCAATTTCTATGAATTCAAGTTGTATATTCAAAAATCTAATTCAATTTCCTGCGTTTCATATTCTTATACCATATACAAATTCATTGTAAAAGTACCTTGAATAATCCCTCCAAGTTAACAATTTTTTGTTTTTCCATGTTTGCATTGCCACTAACGTGTCATGAGATACCATCATTAGATTGCACATACCCATAAAAATTAAAACAAAACCCATTCAAAAATAAAAATAAAAAGTCAATGAAATCCAATCCAAAATAGTCAAAAGGGTTTAGGTTTCACCATCATAACATATGTCATTAAATTGGGTTATTTTGTAATCAAAATTCCCTCAAAGAATATGATCAAATTAGTCAAAGCAAAAGAGGGCACTACATACATCCTCTCTTAAGGAAACTTCACCCCGAAGTTCCAAAACAAATAAGGCA
Source organism: Picea sitchensis (assembly GCA_010110895.2). NCBI lineage: Eukaryota > Viridiplantae > Streptophyta > Pinopsida > Pinales > Pinaceae > Picea > Picea sitchensis. The sequence goes on along the minus strand of SNQJ01S0175048.1, from coordinate 7,503 downwards.
ACTGTTGATGCATCTCAATTGTATCCTCCTAAGTAGTTGAGTTGGGACTATAATTATCCCATTGGACCTTTACTTGGTCTACCAAATGATGCAGAAGCTGTCGAGTATGCTAATGAAGTATGCATATTGGTTCGATTGTCAAGGTCCCCTCATCCAATATTTGCAAATGAATCAAATCAATAACATGAAAAGGGTCTGAAATATAATGACATTAAATAGATACTTGAAAAATATTGTGCATATAATCAATTAATATAATAGTGTAGGGGTCATAATGATGCACCTATGCTTTATCATAATAATGCCCTACACTTTATCATAGTAATGGTCTCTTAGGCCTAGGCTATATCCTGAAGATGAATTTGCAACCAACACATGGAACTATAATATTCACCATCATATTGATCAATACTAATGATAGTCATGGTACTAATGATTCTTTGCAATGAGATTTCTTCTCAGGTCTCGACGTGATCATTGTGTCTCTCAAACCGCTTGAGTGTAGAGAGAATGATAGCCTTATTGTGATAATGAAAATGCAAGATGATAAGCAACCAATCCTTTCCTTTCAATAATTCTAAATGGTCCCATATACCATGGTGACAATTGGATCCATTGCCAAATTTAATGGAGCTCTTTTGCAGTCAAAAAAAAAAAAAAAAACCTGTTATCCCCCATTTCTAGGGACAACTAAGGAGATAATGTCTCGAGGCCCTTGGGTTACAGACATGGAGTAACAAGAGATATACCAACAGGAAAAACCCCACACCACACCACTCGTCACCACGAGATTGATCGTTGCACCATTCGCCACACCAACTTGGCTCATAGAGGACGAAATGTCTTGCTCCATGAGGTAACACGTCTAGTGTTGTGGTAAGTGTCATTTTAATAAATGAAGCATTTGAATATGTTTCAAAGGGTTCTTCCTTGATTTTGAAAATGTTTTCTTGGAAATTATGCTCTTTGCCTTATTTCACCTTGGTGGTTGACATTGTTGTCCTAGTAAGTGGTCACCCTCAAGGAAAGGGTTGCTACTAGGGGGTCTCCTTGATGAGTCAGTGTGCCACTCCCACACATACTTTCCACTTTCCATGCTTTTTTCCCTCAATTTCCTCATCTTTTGGGTTTTCGGGCCACATTGACCCAAGAAGGGCGTGTACCTCGTTTCATGGGAAGAAGGGGATGAAGGCCCAAAGGATTGTAGATAGAAAAAGATAAAATCCAATCATAAAACTTCCATATTCTCACTCAGGGATCCCGAGAACGATGAAATGTTTCTCACAAAAAAATTGAGGGACCTATAAAATAAATAACTAATTGAACATGCCAACCAAGGTGGAGCATGTGTGGGCAGTGCTTTTCATGATTAGGTAGAAGTCCCACACACTGTCTTCAACTTGGGGAAGCACAGTGTGACTAAGGTAGAGCTAAGGTGGGAAATGTTTTTCATGCTTAGGTAGAAGTCCCACTTTAGCTTCAACCTAGAAACACTGTAATAAATTAAATCGCAAAAGGGCTTGGAAAAATCATGCATCACGGATGAAGGGAAACATGCCCTCTACAAAGGCACCCATAAATGAGACAATATGAGCCCTTCTATGTCAAGGAACCCCATGCCCAAAAGAATTACCCCTATCCACCTCTTACTCTTCACATGAATTAGAGAGCGTCCATCTGGGAAACACTTCTTAACTTGGGGAATGATTCACCCAATAGGTCACCCTGACAACTCTCCCATACCCAAACTTGGCAAGTTGCATAAGGTATTTGAACATTTGTTTATTTTGAGAGGAGGGAATTGATGAACATTTTCAAGTGGTTCGTTTATTATATATGGCTTACTTGGCATGATGCTTGTTTGTGAGCCCTTGGAGGGTGAATTTGCTTGTCTTTGCAGGGCCTTGATAGGTGGAAGTCATTTCTTGAAGGCACAAGGTAACTTGGACCTTCACTTGGGACTTGAATCCCACATGATGGATGATGTGCCCCTGCTTCTTAGACACCTAGGTCAGAGACGTTTCCTTTGGAGGCACTTGAGGATCCCCTGCAGGTGATTTTATAGCCTTCCTAGCCCCAACAACTTGCCTTTGGAGGCCTTACATTGCACTTTTGGGGTATGACATCACATGGGGAGGGCTAGGGTTTGATGGTGTTGGTGGTTTTGATGATGACTTGGCACATTTTTATGGAGAGAGACTCTTACCATGCATTAAATCACTAGGTGTCTTGGACCATGGCCTTTGGAGGCCCAATGATTTATTCTAGAGGGAAACATGTCTCACTTGGAGGCTAATTAGGGCATGACGTCACCCCTTTTAGGGGAATTTCTATGTAAATTTTGAATTATAACTTGTAAAGGAGAAATTAGAGGAGGTCAGACTCGCTAATTGTGTTTTACCCTAAGTAATGTGGACAAACAATTTTAGCAAGACCTCCTATAAATAGAGGCTTGCTCATTTCATTTAGACATATGATCTCATTTGAGAATTACATACTTGTGGCTGAAATTTTTGCCCTCTTTGGGAAAATCGCATGTCTCTATCTCTTGTGCAAATTTTGGATGCTAGTTACTTGTCTTGTGGAAGGAAGTGGTTGACTATCTCTCGGATGCTTAGCTCTTGCATGTATGGTGGAACATTCTTGGTAGATAAGGGTTTTACTTTCTATTTTTTGAAATTGGTAAGGAATTTCTGCATATTGTTAGTATTTATTCTTGTTTCATGGTTGTTCTTGTCTAAACCCTTGGAGGAGTATAAGGACATACACCCTCCACCAAGTATATCATTATTTTTAAGTGGATAAGCTATTGCAAAGGTTTCTAGGAGGAGTTAAGGGATTACACCCTCCTAGATTTACCTTGCTAGGTTTTGCATGCTCTAGGAAGTAAAAGGGCTTACGCCCCTAGAGAATTTGCGAACCCTAGCTCTTAAAAAAGAGACTCCATAAACCAATTGATAAGGCACTTGTCTATTTTTGCATTGGAATATGTGAAAAATAGAGATTTCGTGATTGTCTAAATTGGAAGTTGTTCTTCATGCTTTTAGCTTGCTTGAGCCACTAGGGCATCTAGCTTAGCCTGGTAATTCTCTTGTTGTAATTAAATTAATGGTACAACCATTAGGGATGCAACAAAACACTCTTAAAACTCTCTCATTAGTAACTAGTCTACCATTGAAATTTGCTTGCAAGCTGCCATATTTAATCTAGTTATCATTGGATATCTTTTGGGTGTATTGTTTGCTTATTTTAGTGGTTATATTTTGCTTCAGTAGAAATTGTTTGCTACAACCACTTGGATGTTACAATAATTTATTGTTAACACCTAAAAAACAACCCTAATTGCCATTAAATTCTTGTGTTGTTCGGTGGAAGTTAAACTAGACATTGCTAGCTTATTTTCTAATATCTTATACTTGACTTTAACAACATATTTTGAATCCATTTGCTGGTTTACTTTCCTGATATAAATCTGATATGCTGCTGCAATTTAGGACAACAAGGTTTCCTTGCTTGTCCCTTTGGTTATTTGGCTTGTATCTTGATCAATCGTCTTGTCTCAGGCATGTTTAACATTGTCTTGTAGGTACACAACACCTTGGAAACTACCCTTCACCAACAAGACTCTTTCCAAGCCTCTTTCCACTTCCAAACTTGACCTATGGGGGTTTCATTGGTCAGTCTACTACTTTCCATCTCAATTCCCCTAGGGTCATCGGGATTCCCCCCTTGTGGTGACTCATCATCACTAAAGCGAGGGGAGTATCTATCTAAGGTGACAGTGGGTAGCTTCTCCCATAGTTGTCTCACTCTTGTGGATTGGGTTGGGATTTTCCCAATCTACAATATGTGCGATAAAAATACCTTATCGTCAACTATATAACTTATATCAATTCTATCCACGTCCGCATAACTCTTATGTCTATTTTGTGCTTTGTTTAACCTTCCTTGAATCATATTCACTTTTTCTTGCATTTCTTAGATTATTTCTAGTCCAACTAGGAATCTATCCTCCAACCTATCCAAACTGACAGGTGTCCTACATGGTCGACCATACAAATATTCAAATGGTACCATCTTAATCGAGCTTCAATAATTGTTATTATATGTAAATTCTACAAGGGGTAAAAACGTTTCCTAATGATTTTGTTGATCCATTACATACATACACAACATATCTTCTAATATCTAATTTACTCTTTTTTTCTATCCATTGGTTTCAACATGGTATGTTGTACTGAAATTAAGTTAAATCCCCAATGCCTCTTGAAAAATTGTCCAAAATTGCCCTATAAACACTGACCCTATATGATCTTCTTTGAAATTACATGCAATCTTATTATCTTGTTGATAAATACCTTTGTGATCTCCAATGCTTGATAAGTATTCTTTACTTGAATAAATTGTGCATTTTTAGTCAAGGTGTTTACTATTACATAGATAGAATCATGTCGCCTTGACATCATAGGTAATCCTACTATAAAATTCATCGACATTGCTTCCCATTTCAATTTTGGTATCGCATGTGGTTGCAATAATCCCGCATGTGGTCGCAATAATCATGTTGGGTGTTGATGCTCAACCTTCACATTGACATTCAAGGCATCTAGTTACATAATTAACTATATCTCTCTTCATTCCATTCCAAAAGAGCAATGATTTCAAATCCACATTCATCTTCCTTACTCTTGGATGAGTCATATAAATTTCTCTATGGGCTTCTCTCAAAATTAAATTTTGAGTCTCTTCATTTGGCAGCACAAAAATCCTTTTGCAAAATCTTAATAAACCATCCTCATTCAAGGTATATCCTTCATATTTAGGAATTTTCATCAATTCATTTTCTAATTCTACGTATAATTTCCTTATACCATTTGTTTTCAAATTGTAATTTCAATATATTTTCTCACAAATTTGTCTTCAACGACAAAATCAAGAAAATATGTGGTCTACGACTTAAAGCATCTGCTACTTTGTTTAATGTTCCTTTCCTGTATGATATATCAAAATCATAGTCACTTAATAATTCTAACTACCTCCTTTGTCTAGTAATCAGGTTACTTTGCGTAAATATATGTTGAATTCCATGATGATCTGTTTTAAATTCAATTTTTCTTCCAACCAAGCAATGTTTCCAAATTCTTAATGCGTGCACTATCGCAACAAGTTCTAAATTACGCATTACATAATTCTCTTCATTATGTTGAATCTTTCTTGAAGCGTAGACAATCATCCTACCTTCTTTCATTAATACTCCACCCAGTCCTTCTTTTGAAGCATCATTACATACCAAAAAATCTTAATCCATTTACGATACCTTTTGTAGATTTTAACCTTGTACAATTATTTACTGCAAACATATTCTTAATAAAATACAAGAGAAAAATAATATTTCAAATCATAGCAACAACACACATAAATTATACGAGATTTACTTTTGGAAAACCCTTACTGGAAAAACCAACCAACAATAGATCTATTATTTCCCTTGGCCAAATTTGGCCAATCCAACCATTGTCCTATCCTCAACTAAGTGAGCCTTCATTGCTCAACTCTTAGCACATTACAATGGAGTATCAATAGCCTTTTATAGGCTATCATTACATGTAATCCACATGCTTAATACCATGGGTCACCAATACCATGTGCCCGAAACCACCACTGTTGACCTAACAACTTTGACTCTTTTACCGATTCAAGTTTATCCTAACATTCCCCCCTTTAAACTTGACTCAGGGCTTCCCATGACCAAATCCGACCAAACCTCCCTCAAAGTTAGGGTATCTAGGAATCTTGCATGCTCCCCCCTATCACCTAGGTCTAGATCTAGACTTTACCGATGCAATTTCAAATCGTGTAACCATGTATTACATGCTCATATGCCCATTTACATTCAACTCCATCAATTTTTTCGTTTTGTTTTGTTTTTCATTATTGTTATCCTGACACTCATGCCGCCATCCTCTTGCCTTGCCATTCCTTCGGCTCTTAATGCTCACTTTTTGGTAGATCCACAACCAAACAACATATCCAACCACACCTGACATATCCATCAGATCCAAGCATCTAAGCCACATATCCTTTTCACACTCTCAGCCTAAACCTAATGCTCTTTAAGTTTCAGTGTTGAAGCCTACCTTGCTCTGATACCAAATGTAGATTTTAACCTTGTACAATTATTCAATGCAAACAAAAGTAAACAAAATACGAGAGAGAAATAATATTGCAAATCCTAACAACAACACACATAAATAACATGAGATTTACTTATGGAAAACCCTTATTGGAAAAACTAGCCAACAATAGATCTATTATTTCCCTTAGACAAATCCAGTCAAGCCATGCAATGTCTTGGTCCTGTTATCACACAGTTTGTAGGATATGTTTTAATAGCTTGAAGGCAAGGCTCAAACTGGCGTAACAGGAGCTTCCCCACCCACTGTCACCTCGATGGGGAGCTCTTTCTATTCATGGTGGCTAATCCCAAGGGAGACGTCCCTAGTAATCTGGGGTCTTGAAGGAAAAGGATCAAGGGTTTAGAGGTCAAAGGTTAAAGTAAGCTTTTCCCTTCACAGATTACTGCCAAATGGATAGTCAAAGAAGGTAATTCCACTGAGAAAGGCACCTGTTTGTGAGACAAGTGAAATGAAACTAAAACGTGTTGCAGTGGTTAGTACTTCACAATTTAATGACTATCCTTAAATAGATATGAGCAATAATGAATGTAATTATTGACGAAGTCAATGATTGCTATTAAAGCTAAGACTTGTAATATTACTTCTTCAATGAATACAAAGAGAAGTTTGCATTCAACGTATAAAATCAGATCCTTGAATTATCACAATGCAATAAATGTGCTCATATATAAATATTGTTGCTACGTCACTATGCAAATCAAAGGTGACATCAGCCCTATTTAGCTAGACAAATAAGTGGACGTTTTGCTAAATAAGCCAATGAAATTGCTTTACACTTAAATGTTTATCAAAGGATGACAAAGCCACAACGTTTTACAATAAACAAGGGTTAAAAAGAGGCTTGACGTCATCAATATTGTTGCTGCTGCGTCACTATGCTACAAGGTGACGTCAGCCCTGATCTTAAGTTAGTTTGAGAGGCAAAGAGGTGGACGTTTTACAAGTTAAGCCAATGAAAAGGATTTACACATCAATGCCAATCAATGGATGACCTAGCCGCAAAATTTAAACCAGCCAAAGTTTAAGTGAGGCAAGACGTCATCAACAATTAGGGTTAGTCAAGTCGCTAGGGTTAGTTAGGGTTTCAATTTAAGAGAATTTGAAAGAGTTGTTTTAACACAAAAAAGCTCAACGTTTTAGGTTTAGACTAGTGCCTTGGGTTAATGGAGTCAAAGAGAGAGACTAATAGCTTGGAAAGATCTAAACCTAAGGACGGGAAGGTTAGGTTTAATGGTGCTGCAATGGCAGGGCCACCAAATCAAAACCCTAAGGGGAGGAGGCTCATTCCGGTGTAGCTAAAGCTAGG
>SNQJ01S0175047.1:2291-20155 GCA_010110895.2 Picea sitchensis | reverse complement strand
GAAGGAAACCCTATTTTATGAGGGAAATGTATTGCGACTATGGATGATGGTGAATATTGTATTCTAAGAGAGGACACTGTGAGAGAAAGAAGAGGAAGTTACAGCGGGTTTTGATGTAGGTTGTATCCCTTCATTTGTTGGATAATAATAAAGGAAGGACCTGGAAATTTCTCTGGTGGACGTAACCCACACTGGGTGAACCATGTAAATCTGTGTCTCTCTTGTATTGTGTGTCTTTTGTGTTTTGTTTCTGCATTTGTTTTATTTTATTGCTCCGCGGTCCTGTTTTTCTAACAAGATCTATGAAATGTGCAGGGTATATCTAGCTTGATAAGTGATAGATGCATGTTGTGTTGTTGTTGTAATAGATCCACTTGATATTGTTGATACTGAGAGGGGGGTGAATCAATATCAAGTACAATTTAAAAACTTTTTCAACTTATACTTAAACCATTCAATTATATCCAATGAGAAATGAACAATAGTATAAGAGTTACACCAATACACCACAACACACCATGCACAATATATGAGAAATAATCAATAGTTATTGTTCAAGGGAAGTAATGACTTCCAAAGGTAGCTACAGCTTCCCAGTGTAAAGGGAGGGATAAACCTACAAGAGGAAGATGCAATCCTCCAATATCAAGAGAGATTTGAAATCTCCATCCTTTCCCCTTCCTTCCGCCCAAGAATATACAAGAGATAATAAAACTTCACATTAAATCATCACCATCAACCAACCATCACATAGAACCTGATAATGCTTCCTGAGACTTCTTCAATTTCTACAATTATTCAATTCTTGGAACACTTTGATCCTATAGATAATATTATTCAGTTTATTCTCTGAAACTTCTCCAATTTTCACTTCTTGAATCCTCCCCAAAATGAAGTTATAGAGAGAATGGTAAACCTTGTTCAATTCTGTTTTATTCAGGATACCGAACTTGTACAGAATGCCCGACGCTCAATATTTAACATCCAATTTTGAAAATTTCACACAAGAAACTAAAGTCCATACTATTTCCAATTCAATTTTTCCCATGTCATTTGTATTCTCGATGACAAAGTTATGACTATTTTACCCGGAACACCGGTTTATTGACTATCTTCAGGACTGGTCAAAAACCCTATCTTCCACAGAGTGTATCTCCATAATTATAGAGAATCAAGAGCTGAAACTTTTACCACGGGTACCTTGATATGTCTTCTCAATACCATAGCAATTTCACCATCTTAATCATTCTAGAAAACAAAATTATAGAAAAAATGGTAAGATGGCCTGAAAATAACATACCTTAGAACACATCACCAAAAGACTTCATCCTCCCTTGAAATCCAACCTTCTTTACTTCCAATTTCCTCTTAAATACGACTTGTGTATAAAATGAATGTATAATGATATTTACTTATACCATTTATGTCACTTCCTTTTAACATTAGGGCCGACCTGACACTTTCTTATTCTGTAATTCTTTTCTTTAATTATCTTCAGGGCCTACATGTACTTCCTTCTTCAATTCACTTTGTCATCTTCAAAAATTTATTTCTCCTCAACCATGAGGATCTACGTGATGTACCAAATACCACTGGAAACAACATGATTTATACTATCCATCCATGGGTTTTCTATCTTCATTTTCATTATCCTTCATGTCCAAATACCTTCATCAATCTTGTGGTCCAAAACCAATGACTAGGGTTGACATCAATGCCAACAACCAATCTTCCAACAATCTCCTCTTTTTCATTGATGGAAATAATCATGCTCCCCCTATCATCATGATCCAAATTTTTCTCCCCCTTTGACATCAATGGAAAAGGGTAGGGCTTCTCCCCCCGAGTTTAATGGCAAAAGGTAACTCTCTTCTTTGGGGCTGCTCCCCCTGAACATGTGGCACTCAATAATACTTCATACTTAGTTTCGGTATTTGGGAATTTTTCTTCCTTGGAATCCTTTTCTGTGGCTTCTATATTCTCTCTCTTCTTCATGTCTAGGATGTATATGTTGTTTTGTCTTCTTGTTGCAGTTGCAACTAATCTTCCTAAGTTATTTTCTTTGATATTACATTTCTGGGAGTCAAACGTAAGAGTGTATCCTTGATCACACATTTTACTAACACTTAGTAGATTATGCTTCAAGTCTTCAACCAATAGTACTTTCATGCTTTTACATTTTCAATTCCAAGCTTTACAGTTCCTTTTCCAAGTATTTTGGTAGATGATTCATCTCCAAATACAACATTTCCACCCTTTTTCTTCAAGCTGACAATTTTTCTTTGATCTCCGGTCATATGAGATGAGCACCCACTGTCTATGAACCATTCATCTTCTTCTTTGCATTATTTAGTGACCAATGCTATTCGACAATTTTCATTGTGTGGAATTTATTTCCTTTTCCATGTTGTAGTTGGTATGCAGACTTTTGGCATACGATTATCTTCCTTCATCTCTCCGCAATCTCATGCTTTGTGACCAATATTATTGCACTTGTAACATACAATATTTTGATCCATTAATGGGTCAAATGGATTATAATTTCCATTGACAGGTCTACGAACATTTCCATATCTACTATTTCCACCATTCATGTAGCTTGCATAGTTATTCCTTTCATTGATTCTACAATTGAGTGCCTTGTGTCCAAACTTTCCACAAGTATAACAATGTCCAAGAAAGAAATTTTGCTACCTGGGCGTAAGTGATCTTCTTTGTGGTGTGGTCCATATGGGTTCATGATCTATTCTTCTGTAGTTTCCTTCTTAATGATTGCTTTCACACCTGATGGGATAGGATCTTCTTGATATCTCATTCCTTCTGAATTCTAGTCTTCTATCTTGTTGTTCAACTTGTTCTGGAATGTTGATTTCATCATTTTCAACTTCCTTTTCTTTCTTTGTTGTCTTCAAACTGGCATTGTATCCTAGTCCTGTCTTGTCGTTTGGATGTCTTTGATTGCTAAGGATCTAATCTAATTTTTCAGTGTTTTTTTCAAACTTCTTCAACTTTTCTGTTGTCATTAGGAGCTCCCCTTTTGTGTGATCCAATTCTTCTTTCAGTTTCTCATAATATTCTAATTGTTTCTTCAAGCTATTAATGGTCTTTTCAAGTTTGTAATTCTCTTCTTCAGAACTACTCAATTCACCTTTTAGTATTATGTTTGTGTTTCTAAGGTTTATATTTTCAGTTTCAACATACTTCAACTTTTCAAGATTCTCATCTTCGTGTTCACTCTCTGCATTGTCTTTGTATCCCCAAAAGGAATCAAGGTTGGTTTCTTCATCTGAATCTTCTTCACAGATGATTTCTTCTTCTTTAGAATTCTTGTGATCATCATCATGTGTTTCTTGGGTTATGAAGAGGAATTCTCCTCCATCATTATCTTCTTCATCACTCTCATTTGAGGATATGTCATCATCCTTGGAGTAGAAGCTCTTTTTATTGTTGAGACTTATGTTTTTATAGTAGCAGTTTTGACCAATATGTCCTATTCTACCACAATTAAAAAATTTGAGAGGAGACTTACCTTTGTATCTTCCACTTCCCTTCTAGAACCTTCTTACAAAATTTGCTATTTCTTCATCAAGGTCGTTATCCTTGTCTTTTGTCTTCTTTATGGATTTAAAGGTTGTTTCATTGTTTGGTTGGTCACTTTCTGTACCTGTTCTCATTTCATATGCTATAAGAGACCCATGTAATTCATCCATTGTCATTTTGGTCAAGTCCCTAGTTTCTTCAATAGAAGAGACCTTAGCATCATACTTCAAGATGATCTCCAACACTTTTGTACAACCAAGGATCAGCATCGATCTCTTCACCTAATCCTCGAATAGCATTAACAACTTCATCAACAATCCTCTGATATCATTAACAACTTCATCAACTCTAAGAAAATAGGTTGCAATATCTTCCTTTTCATTCATCTTCAAAATTTCAAATTCTACTCTATCTTGTTGAAGCTTGACCTATTTAACTTTTGGATCACCTTCGTAGATGCTCTTAATTTTGTCCCATACATCCTTAGCAGTGTGTTGGCGGCCATATAAATTCCTATCTTTTTCCTTACAAGTTGCCTACACAAGAGTTTTGAACCCTCAATACTTGTCGCAACTTTTTAAAACGACACCATTATCTTTCTCTTTTGCATACCTGCTTCTCGTTTTTCATTTTCACGACTGCGAGCGTGAAAACCCATAGTTATAATTCATGTTAATTACATCAAAGGATTAATGATCATTTGGTTTATCGTGAACCTACTTGAACTCGGTTACCGCTCCTTGGTCTCAAACACACCTTGATTTCATATGTACCAAACCACCACTCACTTTGCATTTGAATATGGTTAATATGGTTTCGATTTATAAATTCGTTGATGCAATGGTTATTTGACATATTGGTGTCTTTGATGAAATCGTTGATTGAATGGTTTATTCGACATATTGGTGTTTCTTTTAAATCGTGCAATTTCCATTGTTTATTTAACATTCGAATTGATTTTTGGATATGTATATCATGGTTTTCAATGGTTATGATTTTATGTACCGAGGTGTCAGCCAGATATGATTTGTTTGCGTGGCCTCAAACTAATCCACCATCCTCGCATGCATGAGCATTAACGCTCTGTCTTTCCTTTCGGGTTTCCTTTTCTATGTGTTGGGGAAGCTTTGGGAAAATGGTTCTGTGTTTACCATGTCAAACCCTATCGCCGAATACCCTGTGCGATTAGCTATGGATCCTATAGTGCGAATCGAGCCCAATGGTGTCCAAGCGTTGTTGTTGTTTGATAACGCCCAAGAGGACCTAGAGAAGAATGGTTGGTTGGTTTTTATTGAGAAGTTCAAGGGTTTCAACCTCGCAGTCGCTCAACAATTTGTACTTACATTCGATGGGTGCAGAGCCAAAATTGGGGATGTCCAGCTCGAAGTAAACGAGGATTTCCTTAGCTCATCCACTAGTCTGTCGGCCGAGGGACAAAGATGGTTTAAAAATTCAAAGGTTGACGAAGTACCATGGCCACTATTGTTTACCTCAAGGAAAATCAACAGTTCCGATAAAGGTATGCCAGTTACAGCTCTTAATTCTAGGTGGCATGATTTGTTGGCTATTATCAAGCAGTTTGTTACATGCAAGGGTAGATACGACCTAGTTTTCCTATACCACCTACGGTTGCTCATGAGTTTCATAGATTTTCCCTTAAATATGCCACATTTCCTCCTTCGGAGTTTATATAAAATGGATAAATGTTTCAAGAGGGAGCAAGCGGACTCCAGCCTCTTCCACCACTGTTTAATTAAAATTATTGTGATTTATCAGTTGAAGGTGAATGGCGATTTTTGGTACGATTTCTTGTTGAGAAATGGTTTTACCAGGCCTGAAATTGGACAAGTTGACAAAACTGTTGTTACAGAAACCCTTGTCGGGCCTGTCATTCCTCCTCCTATTCTCCTGCCCTCTCTTGAACCCTCGACCTACCTGAAACCTACCCAAATTGACACCCGGCCTGATTCATGCCTAAAAGATGGTGGTAAGCCTGTTAAAAGGTCTGCAAGGAAAAAGGGTAAGGGTAACGATGATATCAATTACAAAAGTAAAAAGGCTGCGCGCTGGGTTTCACGGTGTGCTCATAAAAAACCAAAAGAAAACAAAGACCAACAACCAATTATGTTGAGTGAAGATTATGATTCTGAAATCGAACGGTTTCTGACCGAGGAGTATCCATACTCACATGGCCTTTGTTCAGTCAAGCCCTATGACTATGTGACTAACCTCCCGCCATGTCTTAAAGATGACCCTAACTAACCTGGGATCAAACTCGACAGAGGAACTGCTAGTCAATTAATAAGCTCCTCACCTGTAATTACATGGCCTAATCAACCACAGTGCAATGAATGCAAGTCGTGGCTCGACCGATATTATACAGACGTCCCTTTGCTCAAATCCTGAATCAAGTCCTTGGAGGACTGAGTAAATGTGCTAACCAAAGAAAACAACAGGTTGCTCGATAATGATAAAAGGCAGAAGACCACAGGCTCTGTTGTTTTCAAAAATGTAGAGGCAGCCACTGCCATTGTCAATTCAAAAATAGCTTGATCAAATCAAATCCCTGAACCCGAGGTATGGTTTTTTCAAAAGTAATTTTAGGATGATTTTGTTTCGTTTTGAATTAGCATATACAATTTGTTTGATCAAATTTCATCTAATTCTGTTATGATTGAATTGATACAACACAATTCTGTTTATAATAATAACTAGCTATAGAATCGTGAGATTCTGTAGCTAGTTATGAAAAATTTGAATTGTTTTGATTTTACAACTAAAATACAATCTAAAAATCATGTATTCTTGTGCATTGACAGGTACACATGAATTTTAAAGGAGATTGGATCGACTCTTTCATCTTTGAACATGCTTTTTCTTTACATAGTTTTGGATTAGGCTGCTAGTTTTAGATAGAAACAGGAATTTGGGAGATTCTATTCCCCACGATTTTTGCAACAACTTTGATAATTTCCAAAAGGAATGTTTTGATCCTGTGGCCTTTATATATGTATTATTTTTGTAAACAAGGATCATCGCTGCTTGGGAGCAAAAACTGTGGATTTTTTATTATTCAAACTTGAATGAAAGTGGATATTTGCATGGCTTTAGCTTCAACATATCATATTTTTGTTCAAGTTTTGTTCATTTCAATTTGTAATCAAATTTTTAACTACTTTAGATATCATAATTTGTTACAGGTTAATGTGATGGGATTTTAATAGTGTCCATATTTTATGTCTCTCATTTTATATACAACAAACAGTCTGTTTACATTTGATAATTAGAAGGTTGATCTTCTTTGTTCAATGAACAGTTATATACAAATTGTTATACTCAGATTTATCTTAATATGATCGTTTGTTAAATGATAAATTGTTGTTCGCCACATATCTTAATTGTTCTTCCATTAGCATTCAAAGCGTTGTTGCTTCGTGTTTACGTGAAGTATCGAAAAATCTGGTGCGGGTTGGCCTCATCAAACAACAAACGTTGATGCCACGCATAGGACACATATGGATATGCGATTTCAGGTTAGTTTGCTAGTATCATTCTATTAGTTAATTAATATAAGAATTTGTTGTAGTTTAGATACACAATAAATATTGTTATTTTTTCTCAGATAGATAACTGCCATTTCGTTTCCTATTGATAAAAGTTATAAAAAATAAAAAATACTGAACAATAGCTTTGTTGTCAATTCATATATGATTTTCGCAGGTTTTCGATTAAAAATTTGCATTTTGTGAATACTGTACATATAATAGAAATATAAATATATTGATACACTGTATATTTAATAGGTAGAACTATTATTCTGTTAGTTAGTAAAACTGTAAATACATTTTAGATTGTATATAGTTTGCAACAGTTTTTTTTCACTTAGTTTCTTTAGTTTAGTTTTTTCACTTTTCCTAGGACTTAGATCAGCCAACGGAGCCGCTAAACCTGTCGGAGTGGATTAATCCAAACATCTTGGGTTATTTAGACAACCCCGGACCGGATCCACTCCTCTAGTTGACAAGCGGTCAATTTCGCCTTTCAACAAATGGCGCTAGAAGGAGGGCCTGAAAATTATTAATGGCACGAGGCGGTCGTAAGACTCCTCCACCACCCAACCGCTCACCTATAGTGACAATAAGTCATTCAAATGAAAACATCGTCCCTCAAACAGCAACCACATCAAACGATGATCTACGGATCACAGTTGAACCAGTAACCCCAAATCCTACAGGTGGTGACATACAAGAGATTGTCCGCCAATCTCTCATAAGAACACATAGTGCCTTCACTTGTTTAAGACAACCAAACCGACCTTCGGACCAACCATTAGAATTATCTGATATCAGAGAACAACTCGGAGGCACTAACTTCACTTTAAACCCTACATATCCAACCCTCACTCCTCCAGCAGGAGGATCTGGAATACCACCCTCACCACCTCCATCATCTCCTTCTTCTTCTGGAGAAGAATCTTCTGACGAAGGCAGTTCCTCATCCCAGCCTTCGACACCGCCCACACCAATGGCCAACCAGAACAATCCTGCCAGACCCTGGCTCGACCAAGATGCAGTAGCCGTACCCAGGCCTCAGCATCCCTTGCCCAAACATCCGGAGAAGTGGCTCCCCAAGTTTGACCCAAACTCTAAAAAGATCATTGAAGATCACATCAAAAAGTTTATGTTAGCCATTAGACTCTGTAATGTCGAGCACGAAGACGTAATCTGTAGATTGTTCCCCTATACTTTCGAGGGAAATGCCTCTACCTGGTACTTTTCCCAGCAGCCCCATACCATCGTTTCATGGGAGAAGTTTGAATCCTATTTTCTTGAGAAGTTTGGAGACGAAAAGTCCCCAGAAGTTCTAGTCATGGAGCTTTCTAGTTTAAGAATGAACCCCAAAGAGAAAATCAAAGACTTTAAGAAAATATTCTTAACACTAAAGAACCGAATCCCTACGGATTCGATGCCTGCTGAGAATCTTATTATAGCATACTATACGAAAGCCTTACATCAAAGTATATCCATTTGGGTAAAGAGATCTAAGAAAGCCACGTTGTTAGAGTCCTTTGAAGAAGCCAGTCAGATCGAGAAAGACATCCTCAGCTTAAAAGACACTACTAGCAACGAAATAGAGACTAGTTCATCTTCCAAAAAGAAAATCGAAATCCTCCCTAGACCTACCCAAAACAAAACGCAACCTGAAAAATCAGATCTAGAAAGCTTACAAAAAGTCGTTCAAAAACTGTCAAATCAAGTTATAGATTTTAAAAGGACGACCAAAGAAGCTTCTTCAAGAAAAGGGCCTTACAAACCCCCGTTTAGGAAGCCTTTTCCCACAAACTGACCTAATTCAAATACCAAAGGCTTAAATCTAGAAAGCCTACAATTCGCTATTCAAACGATTCTTGAAGCCCAGGATAACTTGATGCCCCCTGAGATCCCTGAAGAAGTAGTTGAACAAGAAACAGTTGAAGAAGATGAATCTTCTCCAAACATTTTTGGACACTTATCGGATAGCATTTTTCAAGCTAATTTCGAGACAGTGCACCCCTACAATACTAGGAGCAAGACAACAAACAAGCCTTCTTCTGAAAACACTACGACTTTACCCCCAAAACAGTCTAGAACAACTGAGACTAAACATAATTATGTGAACCCAAGCTTAGATTATGATTTAGTTGAATATCTAAAAAAGTTAAGGGATAACATTTTTGTTTATGAATTATTAAAATTCTCATTTCTACTACAAAAAATGTTACAGAATATCGCAGAGAATAGCAAAAATGGTAATCCAAGCAGTAACAAAGTTTTTCAGAATAACCCAAAAGTTCCTTAGAAGGCCTCTGCTAAGAATAATTCTGATCCTCATGAGAAGATAGACCTTCCTATAAATAATGTAACAAATGTAGATAAATTAGCTTTAGAGGCTGCGAGTAAAAAGCCACAAGCTTCCACCATTACTACTCGTAGAAATGTACCTCCATTTTTGTTAACTTTTGAAATCTTTAATAGGAACGTGCACAATTGTATGGTAGATTCAAGAGCATCTTCCAATGTAATTCCGTGGTCTGTATGTCAGAAGATTAATGCTGAAGTTGAACCATCCACCTTAAAGAACATCCAACTTGATCGAACTAGTGTTAAGGTTATAGGCGAATTAAGGAATGTGCTTATAAGGTTATCGTCTAACCCCAAAGTTCATCAAGTAATTGATATTATTGTTGTAGATATTCTAGAAGTTTATGGTTTGTTTTTAAGCAGAGACTGGTCAGAACAGCTACACGACTATTTCTTGACAGATTGGTCTCACTTATGGTTGCCCGAGAATGGAAAGCCCAACAAAATCAAGGTAAATCGTGAATGATACCTAAAGTTCACAGTGACAGATTTAAATGATCCCAATGAACCATTTACACCTTCTGCTGATTCACCCGAAATACAAGGGATGGATACCTTCTTTGGAAATTTCATGGCCAAGACTTCCGCTATCACTAACCCAGAACAACAGTCCGAAATTGTGGCATATGTGCAGCCAACAGTTTCTACCCAATGGTCTCATGCACCCGACAAAAATCAAATATGGTCTCTTTACTTTGACAGGTCAAAGTCCAAGGAAGGAGCTGGTGTGGGCTGCGTTATTATTGATCCAGTAGGTAACAAAACCCTAATTGCATGCATATTAGAGTTTGAATGTACAAACAGCACAGCAGAATATGAGGCTTTATTGCAAGGTCTCAGGAAAGCATTAGATATGAACGTTCAAAATTTGACTGTCTTTGGCAATTCGGAAATCATGGTTAGACAGGTAAAAAATTATATCCATTGTTTATCTCTGCATATTAAAAGCTACCAATCTGAGGTATGGAATTTGATGAATAAGTTTTCTACTTTTAACATAAATTCTATTCCTAGATTGAATAATTCGGAAGTCGATTTATTAGCTAATGTAGCTTTGAAACTCTTTCCTGCAGAAGAATTGTCCCCGAATGCATTCTCCGTCAAACTATTATTCAGGCCATCCATCCCTGACAACATCACAAATTGGAGAGTCTTCGACGACGATCAACAAATTATTAGTTTCCTGCATATGGAAGAAACTTTCCAAGGCGCAATGATCGACGAATGCACTCATGATGAGAATCTTCGTGATTTCACGGTAATACCAGATCCGAGATCTCCTGAATCTTCATCGGACATGGTAAATTATATCCCTAAATCTATAGTTAGATTAGAAAAATTTATGATCTTCAAGACAAATTCAAAAAATCAGTCAACTGTAAAACAAATAGTTCCACTTTATCATATGAAAAAGTAAACTTGGGAACTAATGACAATCCACGGTGCATAAATTTAGGGGTGGGTTGTTCTGAACAAGAGAAAGCGACGTTTATTAAACTATTTGAGGCATTCAAAGATGTTTTTTCTTGGACGTATGACGACCTAAAAACCTTTGATCCTAACATCATACAACACGTCATTCCTATGAAACCCCAAACCTTGCCGTTCCAACAAAAGTTAAGAAAAATGCACCCAAAACTCGAACCGACTGTCAAAAAAGAATCAAATAAACTCCTGAATGCTAAGATAATCTTCCCAGTTAGGCACACGCAATGGGTCTCTAATATTGTCCCTGTCTGGAAGAAGAGTGGTGAAATCTGACTATGCGTCGATTTCTGAAACCTTAATCGAGCGTCTGATAAAGACAACTACCCTGTCCCACCCATGGAATAGATCCTTCAACAGATGTCTGGTTCTGAAAGATTATCCTTATTGGATGGTTTTTCAGGGTATAACCAAGTTTTGATGTCTCCCCCAGACCAACTTAAGACTACCTTCCGCACTCCATGGGGCACCTACGCTTATAGGAAAATGCCCTTTGGACTCATTAATGCTGGTGCCACTTTCCAGAGAGCGATGGACATCGCTTTTTGAGGCTTAATCAATCAATCTATTGTAGTTTACCTGGATGATGCTACGGTATTCTCAAAAATCAAAGATGATCATCTAGCTCATTTGAGATCCATTCTACAGCGATGTCGTAAGTACGGCATTTCCTTGAATCCTAAAAAATCTATCTTCGGAGTAGAACAAGGTAAGATCTTAGGATTTATTGTATCAAGCAAAGGGATGATTATAAACCCTGAAAGGACTCAAGTCATCTCAAAACTCCCCCCTCCCTCGTCAAAAAATTCTATGCAGTCTTTCTTAGGCCAAATAAACTTTGTCAGGATATTCGTCCCCAGTTTTTCAAAAATGGTGAGACCTTTACATAACTTAATAAAAAAGGACGCACAATATCATTGGGGACCCTTAGAAAACCAAGATTTTAATTCAATAAAAAATTCCATAATAGACACTCCTTCTCTGATGAGCCCCTACTTTTCACAAGATTTCACTCTCTACACATTTGCTTCTGACCGGTCCTACACTGCTATCCTAACTCAAAAGAACGCTGAAAACAATGAAGTCCCAATTTCCTTTATGAGATCATCTTTCAAAGGCACATAACTCAATTACCCAGTGGTAGATCAGAAAGCCTATGTTGTTTTTAAATAAGTAAATCACTTCCGATCTTATCTTTTGAAATCTAGAACGAAAATTATTGTCCCATACCCAGCCGTCAGAAATCTGTTAGTACAGAAAGAACTAGGCAAAAAGAGGGTGAATTGGGTCACCTCCTTACAAGAGTATGACATAGAAATCACCCCAGCACAAATAGTGAGAGGCCAAGGGATATTCAAGTTATTCAATGACTCAACGACAGGACAGCAAGAAGAAAACGATGTGTCAAACCCAGGACAGCACAACCAAAATTCAATTTGCTGTGCACAAAACTCTGTTAGTCCCTGGTATGATGATATAAAATTCTGTCTTGAACATGGGTCAGTCCCCCGTCACCTGGATCCCACTAAAATAAGAGCATTAATATTAAAATCTATCTCCTTTCAGTTGATTAATGGTATTCAGTTTCATCAAAATTTTGATGGAGTACTAATGCGCTGTCTTGAGAAAGATGAAGCAGAAAAGGTCTTATTAGAATTGCACGCAGGAGAAGTTGGTGGGCATTTTGGTGGAGACACCACTGCCCATAAAGTATTAAGAGTAGGTTATTACTGGCCTACACTTTTTAAATATGCTCATGCCTTGTGTCGCAATTGTGTTATTTGTCAAAAAGCGTCCGGACGAATACAGAAACCAGCCTTCCCTCTGCAGCCTGTCTTAGTAGACTCCCCTTTTCAGCAGTGGTGTCTTGATATTATAGGTCCGATCAATCCACCATCCTCATAGCAGCATAAGTTTATCATAACAGCCATAGATTACTTCACTAGGTGGTTCGAAGCTGCCCCATTAAAAGCTGTAAATACCAGTCAGGTAATTGCCTTTTTAAATTCAAATATTATTACTCGTTTTGGTATCCCTGACTGTTTAGTATTCGACAATGCTTCCTATTTTTCGTCTCTTGAGATGAGTGAGTTCGCTCTAGAAAAGGGAATTAAATTAAAATATTCTTCCAGCTATTACCCTCAAGGCAATGGAATGGCAGAATCAACTAATAAGAATCTGATTAAAATCATCAAGAGAACAGTATCTGAAAATCACAAAAATTGGCATAATACATTGTTAAACGCAATCTGGGCTGATAGAGTAACCCCAAAAACTGTTGTGGGTAAATCTCCCTTCTTTCTCGTCTATGGCAGAGAAGCAATTATGCCACCACATATTCTTCTTCCCTCACCGCAGCGATCACAGAAAATATAGGAAGAGGACTGCCCCCCTTTGGATAATCGAATTAACGCATTAATAAAACTAGAAGAAGTAAGGGCTCAAGCAAAACGGAAGTTAGATCAGCATCAACTTGTGGTTAAAAGCTGGTTTGATTCCAACTTTGCCTCTGACAGGAACCTTGAAGTAGGTGACCTTGTCCTAAAATGGGACAAACCACATGAGGGAAAGGGAGAGCATACGAAGTTTTAGAACTTATGGCTAGGACCGTTTTTTATTGTTGAGAAATTGGGTCCCAGCTCTTTCAGATTACAGAGTCTAGAGGGACATCCAGACACCTATCAAGTGAATGGACAAGCTCTAAAAAGTTATTTCGCTTGATGACAACCCTATGTACATTGTGTAAATATTTTTCCTTTGTTTGCTTTTCATTTTCTTTTACTATTTTGGTTTTGATTTCTCCCTTATGCTTATCAGTTTTTACTTTTGAAATACATATACCTGCATCATGAACTGTTCAGATTAAGAGAACAGAAAAAAAAATCCTCTAAAATGACTACTGAAAGTTTGTTTAAACATCAATTATGATATGCCTCTAAAGTTTACATCCATGTTGAACAAAGCTTGTTGCTTGAAAGATGTTTCTTGATTTTAATCTGTAATTGAATCTTTTCATGATCATCCATTTCTTCTTACGCTGTTGTTGGTAACCAATTCAATTTTTTATATTGTCCTATAAACTTCCTACACCTATGTCTTCTGAACTTCGATTGTCGTCGCATTTTTTTAATAGACGATAATTTCATTTCTTGCGACACTTGCAAATTGGTCTCCATTTAGTTTTCATGACTGTAAGCGTGAAAAATCCTCCATCGTTATTTGAACTGTCATGATCTTTTTGGTATTTTGAATGGCACTTACCTTTGGATTATTATTATGTGGCTAAAAGGATTTTCGAACTATGCCTATTTGCCTATTCTTATATTGGTTGCATAACTTGATTTTATTAAACTGGGAAGGCATTGAGCATGTTAGATTTATATTTTCGGGACTTGCCTAGTCATTGAATTGCATAGGGATCATGGTTTATTTTTTTTTTATATGATGTGATCCTTGTTGTTATAACTCTTGGCTTGTCAATTTTATGAGTTCGATTGGCACAATGGTTTAAAACTTTGATTAAATATTTATGCAATGGCACCTGTTTAACTTTTAGTGTTGGTTTCACATTGAATATTCATGGTTTGAAAGATTATAGTTAATGGCACATTGATATAGCACCCACCGATTGATCCTTTGGTTGGCCGAATAATATGGTTTTGAGTTGTGTTATGATTGATTGAATAGATGTGGAACTTGGCGGTTGTACTGTGCCATAACTATTATGCATGGTGGTAATGACTCCACCACCCTCGCATGCACACATTAATGCTTCCCCTTTGATCGTTCATTGTGGTTAGACCGAATGTCTCTACTTCTGTATGTTGGCAATTTCGAACCAAACCCTTACCATGTGTTTGCACCATGGCTCCAATCGTGAGGGCTGAACCCAATGGCAGCCAGGCTCTGTTGATGTTCGACAGTGCCCGCAGTGACCTTGAGGACAATGGGTGGCTCCCATTTATTAAGAAATTTGAGGGTTTTAACCTCTGCATAGCCCGACAATTCGCCATGACCTTTGATGACTGTCGAGCCAAGGTCGGTGATGTTCAATTGGAAATTGATGAGCAATTTATCAGTCTTGCTACGGGTTTGCCTGCCACTGGACAACGATGGTCCAAGAATTACAAAGTAGAAGAGGTCCCTTGGAAACTGCTCTTCCAGTCGCGTAAGGTTATCTCCTGTGACAAAGGTTTTCCCGTGACCATGCTGAAACAACGTTGGCATGATTTATTGATGATTATCAAACAGTTTATCACCTGCGAAGGTCGGTACGGGTTTGGTTTCTTACACCACCTTCGTTTGCTTATGGTTTTTATGGGTTATCAGCTCAATGTGCCCTATTATCTGCATAGAAGCCTGTTCAAAATGTCAAATAAGTACAAAAGGAACCAGGCCGATAGCAGCCTTTTTCACTACGGGCTGGTTAAGATTATTGTGGTCTGTCATTTGAGTCTGCGCGGAGATTTTTGGAGCAATTTCCTTGCTCGCAATGATTTTGAGGATTCAAACCCACCACAGGTTGAAAAACCTGTGGTAACCGAAGACAAGGCTGTACCCCCGATACCATACAGCACCCTGTTACCTAAACCCTTGCCCGACTCACCTATCGACCTATCCCACACCGTGACTAAGAACGCTGAGACTTTGAGCAAGAATCCTAAAGCCAAACTTACTACAAACACCAAAGGAAAAAAGAATGCCCGTTTAATTTATCGAATGGCGAGGAACAAGCCAAAACCTCTGGTCAATCCTAACCCTATCATGTTGAGTGAAGACTCCGACTCGGAGGTGGAGTGTTTCTTGGCTAGTGAATACCCCTATTCGGAAGGTTTGTGTGCCGAACCCTCGTATGACTTTGTGTCAAACCTACCACCTTGCCTGCAGAACGACCCTAACTACCCTGGCATTAAGCTGCCTTGTGAAACCCCCGGTCATTCATCCAAATCCTCTCTTGCTCTGTCTAAACCTACAGTGCCACCCTGTGATCAGTGCAGCTCGTGGTTAGAGAGATATTATCTTGATGTGCCAATTCTACAGTCAAGAATTCACTCTTTGGAGGACCAAGTTGCACAGCTTACCAGTCAAAAAGCTAAATTGCAAGCCACTGATAAGAAACAGAGGACGACAGGTTCCATCTTGTTTAAAAATGTGGAGTTAGCTACAGCGGTCGTGAATTCTAAGTTGGCATAAATTGAGCAACATCACTGGTATGTTTTATCACTTGTTTATATAATGAATTTGAATTCGGTTTTGGATTGGTTCTGTTTACAACGTGGATTTTCTCTGTCACACTGTATGTATTCTATACATAGCTTTGCTTTGACTAAATGGAATTTCATTTTCCCAGTTTAGCTTCGATTGAATTTTCATCGATTTGTTGGATCTTGGTATGGATTTGATTGGCTTGATTTAGCTAAAATGGATGCTCTGATGTCAATTGAAGTTGTTTGTATCTATTCTAGACACAAGCTATTTCTCATTTTCAATTTTGAACACAATCACATTTTGATTCATTCTGGTTATAATGTATACGATATAATTGGCAATAGTGGTTAACTGTTACGGTTTTATGTTCCATATGATTTTTTGACCAACAGGAATACAATTCGGATTATTTTCGATGTGATTCTATACACATTCACCCAAATCGTGAATAGATACGATTCATAACAGTTATACACAACCAATTAATTCGCATTGGTTTACTTGACCATGTTATCAGTTCGATTCATATTGCAATAAATATGTTGTTTGAATTTGATTCCAAATACGAAATTGATTGTATCCAGGTTCACGATTTGTTTCTATAATTAAACTCAGTCGTGATTTGTTTTGATTATTTGCCCAATTTGCAATTATGAAATTTGTTTGATTCTATTAAGATTGCGAGCATGATTATCGATCATGTCTATTGACTGTGCAAGGATCAATCACGAAATTGGTTAAGTCGATGCTATGATTTTGTTTTCACATAATCGAAACAGTCTTTCTATCTTTACATTTGATTGAACGATATGAATCTGTTGTTATATCATTATAGCTATAACAAGTGGGAAATGGTTATGTTGGATTAGATCGTATCACATACGATATGACTCACTATTGATTTCATTTTGATATGAAATAGTCTTGTTACTGTTTGACCCGATTTTATGGTAAAAGAAAAACAGAGTATTCTTACCCCTGTTTTCGTTTGAATCACTTTGGATTATGTTTAATATTGAATGATAAAATCATTTGAATCATTAGTGATTCGTTTCAAATGACCATTGGAAGAAAATTGGTTTTAATTATTTTAAAAGATTTGATTTGATTTTAATTATGGTCATGTATGTTATTTTAGACTAGCTACAGAATCAGATGATTCTGTAGCTAAGTCTGTAGAGTCAAATTTTTATTGTTTTGTTAATAAAATATCTTTCTAATTTGTTATTTTTGATCTATTGCAGATCAATTCGAAAATGCATTGGAGTTGATGAGAAGTTAGAGGATATTTGAGATATTTTATTTGCATTTTGATTTCCTAGTTTAGTTGATTTTGGGAATATCTTCCCAGATTATGTAAAACAGTTTGATATTATCCATAGGGAGGTTTTACCCTGTGGAAAGACTTATATATACTCATTATTTTTGTAATAAGCTCATCCTCATTCGTGGGAGAACAAGGATATGGAATTTTAATACAGACTGAGGCAGAATTTGGTGTGTTGTTAGAGCTTTAGCTTCTCATGATATCAATATTTTGTTTCATGTTATGTATATCAATTTGTATTTGGTTAACGGCTACTTTAGCTATCTTAATCATTTGCAAATGATATAATTTAATCACTGTAATCCATATCTGATTTCTTCCAAACATTTAAGAAACATAACAATTTCTTAGTTCAGTTTGTGAACGACAGATTTCTCTTCTTCATAAGTTGAATTATTAAGTAT
>SNQJ01S0175044.1:6919-27213 GCA_010110895.2 Picea sitchensis | reverse complement strand
GTTCGTAGGAACTGACATGGCGGAAGTAGGATAGGTAGACGAAGTGTAATAAGTAGAATGATTGCATAGTTGGGCACTTACTTCTCGCATAGTGGATTCGTAGGAAGGAATATTCCAACCTCCTACCATAAGAGGTGTTTGAACGATATGACTCCCACCAAACGGAGAGGGATAAGAAGGAGGCATCATGCCCCCAAACCCAAAACTTGTATTCACATGAGGCGAGACAGAGGATGGTAAGTGCGAAGACATATCAGACATACCATGAGAAAAATGATTAGAGACCCAAGGCATAGACTGAGTGTTACAATTCTACATACCATAATGCGAAGCAGAAGGATTCGTCCCCATGAAATGAGTGGACATCATGGGGGGGGGTAGCATCAAATGAAGGAGCCAAAGGAACTCCACTATCCATGATAACACAGACTTAGTACAAAATCCTAAGGCCAACTATTAGTCAAAGAGCACTCCAAAAGTCAAACGACCAATATGCATGCAAACATGCTAAAGTGGCTAAGTGGCCTCCCTCGCTAAAGAAGGTATGCCTCGTCCAAGAGGGACCTGAGACTCCCTGCTAAAGTTTGGAGGTAACAAAATCAGTTATAAGGGTCCTCATGGGCTTAACAACCATTCGGTCAGATCCCCTCGGAGAGGTAATCTTCCATAAAGGTTGTGTGTTGTCCGACCCCTATCTGACTCAAGATACAAGCAGAATAACCCCTGCAAGTAACATATGAGAAACCTAAGTCAAGCAACTAATAAACCACTATATAGATGATGCACAGGTGAATAGTCGTAAGTCTGGATTACTGTATGGGTAGGGTAGCAAAGCCCGAAACCTTGAAAGTACCATCTCTCACAAAGGTATGGATACTAGAAAGATCCCCAAATACGAATAAAACCACAAAAATATCTCTGACGCTAGGTGAGTATCTAGGGGTTATCCCTTCAACAAACTTTGTGCAACCTTGTGCTTAACTCTGGTGTGAGTGGAGCCTCCTAATATTACCAATTATACAATGGATTTCTCAACTCCTTGTCTCAGACACATATGTTGATTTAATTTCTTTGGAGAAGTTTACTCACAAAATCCTATTCCAAGGCACTAAATGCTAGGCCAGTTTGTTCACCCTAAACAATAAAATTGTTACTAATCAATTTTAGTTTAAAGCATAAATTTTATTGGCCGTGGTTACTCAAAAAGG
The DNA here is from genome assembly GCA_010110895.2 of Picea sitchensis. Taxonomy (NCBI): domain Eukaryota; kingdom Viridiplantae; phylum Streptophyta; class Pinopsida; order Pinales; family Pinaceae; genus Picea; species Picea sitchensis. The sequence continues at coordinate 26,005 of SNQJ01S0175044.1, read as the reverse complement.
TATGGAAGTGAAACTCATGGTGTTATGACTCTGCATGAGCATAAAAATAGATATAATGCAAAGCCTAACTTTAAATTTTCAGTGAATGATATGCTAAATAAAAACAGTGCAATCTTCAATTTTAATTCTGCAACTCAGAAATAAACTGCAATCTTTCGCTAAATGTGCTAAGCTAATGATAAGGTTTCAAAGACAAAAAATACCAACCAATGAAAAATGCCTATTTTTTGCATTTTCAATGTATTTAAAAAGAAAATGAATGGACTGATAAGCGACTTGATATATAACTTCTACTGTGTATAAAATCAATCACTCGAGCATAATACCAAGCAACTAAGAAGACAACCCAACTACCAAGGACAAATCAAAAACAAAAAACAAAGAGAAAGATGCCGCCCAACAATTCAACTTCAAAAAGGTTTCCTGTCATCCCAGATAATCTCAACAGGTATCACAGAGACCTAAGAAGGTTTAGTTATCCTCAAAACCTACCCAGCAGTCACTAAACCAAGCAAACAAGTAAGGGGGAAGTGGTATATGCTCCTGTTCAAGAGAATGGCGTATATATGCCTCTTGTAGTGGGACAACAAGCGCATACACGTGGCTGTCAGGGAAAAATGGGTGTATATATTGTAAAACAAGGCTAGGAAAGATCAAAAGGCTGAAAACTTAGACCCAGAGTGAACAGACTCTGTCCAACTGTGATACGACAAGAAGTACAAAGGAAAAAGAGCAATGTAAGAAGGAAAAATACTTCAACCCTTAGAAGGAAGATCTATCCCCAGTGGAGTCGCCAATTCTATTACAAGGGAAAAACTCTCTATGGCCAAGGGTAAACCACAATAGATAGGTATGACTACAKAAATCAACTCAATTCCAACATGTGCTATATGAACTAATGTGCAATACGAGGAAGAAGCCTACCTCGATCCAATCGTTTGATGTCGTTCCACCATTGAGCACTTTGACCCAAAGCCTTACACCTGTAAGAAGTTCTCAACAAACAAGTGATGCAAGTATATAGTGACAGTATATAAAATGAGTTAGCACATCAGATAGCACAATCCATTAATAAACATTACAAATATGCCCATGGATAATAATCATATATTTTCAAGATATCGATAGGACGAGAAATGAGTATTTCTATTAATAATTGATCAACAGAAGTATCAACATTACAGACTTTCGTGTTGGCACGGTTCAAAACCAAGAAACCAAGTTCCTTCCAACTGGGTCTACACGACTTTAATCCTCCACCAAATAAAGCTCATAGAAAAGAGATAAAGAGATCCTCTTGACAATAAGGGAAGATCTTGGGGGCTGAACACTGTGTTCAGACTTGAGGGACAAAGGGATGCAGACTCAATATGAAGTTATTTCTCCATAGTAACTTTGCTCTCAAAGTTGAATGCTTTCTCTCTCTTTTTCCATAGCTCTAAATTGTTCTCTTATAGCCTCTAGAATGCAACTAAAGGGCCGAGTCAGAATGTTTCCAGTATATGGAAGGCCAAATATCAGAGATCGTCTGTTGTGACATGGAAACCCGACCTCATTTTGTATTTTCTGGCACAAATCCCGATATACGCGAGTTGTAGTGGAGCATCAAGCGTATACTCATCTTGCAAAGCAGTTAGGGAGCGCATGTGTGGAAAAATATATATTTTTGGCTCTAGATTTATCAAAAAGGGGGTTGATAAGTCTGCATAGGGAAATGGAAAAATTCCCTCTATGCAAGATAACAATGGTGAGGCAAATCTTGCTATAACAGCAGGGAGCGTTGAAGTGATCTGTTTCGCATTGTAAGGGAGCACCAAATTGGTTGAGCAAATCTTGGGAGAAATCCCCTTTTTCTCTAAGGCCAACTATGGATGGATCGAGTTGGTTTGGATCGAATCTAACCCTCAGGTTGCATCTAAGGGAGATATCACAACTAATGGAGTCATATCCTCAACTAATTCCAAATATAACCAAGGTGGTTGAGTCTCTCAAAGATTATAAATAGAGACATTCTCATGGTAAACAAGGAGGAAATAATTTTTATTCCGATCCTGGATCTTTTAAGCAAGGGGTTGGACAAGGAGGACTTGGAGAAGCTGCAACATCATCTAAATATTGTAAGTGTCTCTTTAAAGTTCTCATCAATATACTTGGCCTATTTCCTTCTAATATTTGTTTACATGTATTTGTCTATGTTTGTTTTAATCCTACATAGATAGATCAATTTTGTCTAATCCATTAGAGTAGGAGACAGGTTTTTGTCCCTTGTCATCCATTGCAGGTACTATTCCAGACTCGTGGATTGGAGTATCATGGAAAAACTTCGAAATTGAGGTACACCATACTATCCCTCTTACTCTTTTTTTTTATGGGAATAATTAGTCTATAGGAACGGTAGTGTCCAAATTAAGTTTTCTGTCTCGGTAGAGGGGTCTGTACTCTGAGGGAAGATTCACTTATCTACATGGGAATTATTTCGTAACACTTATGAAAGCTAAGGATTCAACGTCAAGTTGATTCAAATCTTGGACATAATAGAAAAGAAAATGGATAAAGAGACAGAGACAAGTAGGTCAAGAAGTCGTAGGTCTACTATGAGAAGAGAAGAGGAACAAGAAGTGCTCATAGGCATCATCCTCACTCACCAAAGCATTCATTTAGGAAAGTGCACAGTAGATCAAGTCCATCTCTTGTCAGAAAGAATAAGAGAAGGACTGGGGTGGGTGAGATACAGGGAGAAATGAATAAGATCAAGCCTCCTACCTTTGACGATGAGCACAAGAAGGATGAATATGCAAAGACTTGGTTGTTGGGTATGAGGAAGTACTTCCAACTGCATAATTATTCTACGCAGGTGGAAGGGATAATTTCCATCTATCAACTAAAAGGAAAATAATCAATGTGGTGGGATAGGTTCGTGCAAGTGCAACACATTGATGAGGATAAGGTTACTTGGAGGGAGTTCAAGAGGTATTTTCAAAATAAATACGTAACCAAGTGATACTATGACAAGAAAATGAAGGAGTTATTTGAACTCAAGCTTGGGAGTATGACAATAGATGAGTATGAAATAATATTATTAGAGTTGCTGAAATATGTTGCATTCATCAAGGATGAGAAAGATAAAATTCAGAGGTACCTGAGTGGGATTCCATCATTTATCAGTGATAAGATACAATATGATGACCCAAAGACATAGGAGGAAACTACAAGTTGCGCTGAATATATTTATGATCAGCAAAGGGGAAGACCGACTTTCTAAAAGGATTGGGAAGACAAGATGAAAAATAAGGTGGAACAGAGGAATAAGGGGCATAAACTACCATTTTTCATAAATACTATGCAAGGATAGCCAACTCCCAATGAGCCCATAATGATAGAGACAGTGGGGAAAAATCCAAGGCAACAATCTATTCAATGTTGGGGTTGTGGCGGAGACCATATGCACAAATATTTCCCTCAAAGATGTGAAAACATGAGGACTGTACATAGTGTTCAGCAAGCCATGACAATTGAAGACAAGGGAAGAAATGTACTGAGGCTTTACACAACCTTAGATAACAAGTAAGTTGAGTTTCAGTCTCACATGGTTGAAGTGGAAGGTAGGATTAATGAACAACCCATTGTTATTTTAATTGATTCAGGAGCTAGTCATAGTTATCTAGATCCTAAGATGGTGGAAATATTCCAACTATCAAGAAGTAAGCTTGGAAGACCTTGGTTGGTGCAGTTAGCCACATGACCAAAAAGGAAAATGAATGAGATGGTTAAGGCATGTCCAATGGAAATGAATGGACTGCGCAAAAAAGTTGATTTGAATATCATACCTTTGGGATCGTATGATTTCTTGTATGATTTCCTCATTGGTATGGATTGGTTGGACCAACATCATGTCGTTCTAGAATGTTACAATAAAGAATTACTTGCTTGGATGAGGAAGGAAACTTAAGGACAGTTCAAGGAATTCCAAGATATGTAACTATCAAAGAAGTTTCAACCTTATAATTGAATAAAATTTATAGGAAAGGATGTCAAGTATTTGCAACATACATGGAGGAGGCACCTAAGGATAAAGTGCCAAATGTTGAAGACTCTGTAGTATTGAAAGAGTTTGAGGATGTATTTAAAGAGATACTGGGGTTGCTACCAAAAATAGATATTGATTTCTCTATAAACCTGATGCCAGGAGAAGCACCCGTATCCAAGACCTCTTATAGGATGAGTATGCCAGAGCTGAAGGAATTACAAATGCAACTTGAAGAGCTTCTGAAGAAGGGGTATATACACCCAAGTGTGTCACCTTGGGGTGCCCTAGTATTGTTTGTGAAGAAGAAATATGGTACGATGAGATGTTGTATCGACTTCAGGAAGTTGAACAAAGTAACAATAAAGAAGAAGTATCATTTTCCAATGATAAATGACCTATTTGATCAATTGAGGAGTGCACAGATATTTTCAAATATTGATCTCACCGAGTGAGAATTATAAGAAGACATTAGCAAGACTTCCTTCATAACAAGGTACAAACATTATGAGTTCACAGTGGTTCCTTTTGGGTTGTCAAATGCACCAACTATCTTCATGTGTTTGACGAATGGAGTTTACATAAATTACTTAGATAAGTTTGTCATTGTCTTTCTGGATGACATACTTATTTACTCAAAGTTTGAGGAAGATCATGAGCAACACTTGAGGATGGTGTTGCAAGTTTTGAGAGAGCATCAACTGTATGCAAAGATGAGAAAGTATTCATTCTACCAACGACATATTCATTATTTGGGTCATATCATTTCCAAGGAAGGAATAGTTGTGGATTCGGAAAAGATAAAAGCCATTTAGAAATGGTCGACACCAAGAAATGTCGCAGAGGTGAGGTCCTTTATGGGACTTGCAGGTTATTACAAAAGGTTTATTGAAGGTTTCTCAAATATTATGCATCCGATTACATCCTTGCAAAAGAAAGGTGACCGATTTGAATTAACTTCAAATTGTGTAAGGAGTTTCCAGCACTTGAAGAGTTTGTGACAAGTGCACCAATTTTGAGAATTGTTGATTCAAATGAAGACTTTGTTGTGTGCATGAATGCATGTAAGGAAAAGCTCAATGGATTCCTTAGTTAGAATGGGCATGTGATATGATATGAATCAAGAAAGTTAAAAGAGCGTGAAAGGCTCTATGCTACTCATGACTTAGAATTGGTAGTCATAATACATGCCTTGAATATGTGGTGGCACTATCTCATGGGTAAAATATTTTAGTTGAGAACAAACCATATTGGTATGAAGTATCATTTTGGACAGGCAAGTTTAAATGTCAAACAAAGAAGATGGTTAGAATTCCTCAATGATTATGACTTTGACATAAAGCATATTAGAGGAAAAGAGAACAAGGTGGCTAACACACTCATTAGGAGGGTGCGTGAGATGCATGCTACAACCCTAATCATGTACAAATCAGATTTGTGTGAATTTTTTTTAGAGGTTTCCAAATCCGATCAGTGCTATGTGGACATAAAGGTGAATTTACAACAAGGTATGTCGCAATAGAAATTTGAAGGTTATGAGCTAAAAGAAGATAGAATTCTCATGTGTAGGCACATAGTCTACATGCCAAATGATCAAGAGTTGAAAAATAAATTATTGTCAAAGATGCATAAGGTTCATTATGCAGGACACCCAGGCTACCATAAGACAATTGTCACAGTCAAAAAGTAATACTATTGGCCAGGCATGAAAAAGGAGGTTGTTGATTTTATTGCTAGATGCCTTGAATGTTGAAAGTTCAAGGTTGAGGACACACATCCAACATGTCTGCTACATCATTTTCCCATTCCTCAGTAGAAGTGGGAAGTTGTAACCATGGATTTCATTACTAAGATGCCTAGGAATACTAAGTAACATGATTCTATTATGGTAGTGGTGGACACGCTTAATAAAGTTGCCTATTTTATTCTAGTGAAGTCATCACACAAGGAAACCAACATTGCTGAAATATACATGTGAGAAATCGCTAAGTTGCATGGTGTACCTAAGAGAATTGTGTTTGATTGAGATTCCAAGTTCATATTAAACTTTTGGAGAGGGTTATTCAAAGGATTTGGGACAAATCTGAGCTTTAGCATAACATATCACCCTGAGACAAATGGACAAACAAAGAGGGTAAATTAGTTGATTGAAGATATGCTCAGGATGTATGTGATGGATAAACCATCAAAATCGAAAGACTACCTTCACTTGGTAGAGTTTTATTACAACAATGGGTATCAAACATCTCTAAATATGAGCCCATTTGAGGAAATTTTTAGTAGAAAGTGCAACACACCAGTGAGTTGGGACAACCTAGTAGACGACACAACGGTTGGGATAGATCTGCTCTGGGAAATGGAGGAGAAGATGGTAAATATAAGGGGGAATTTAAAGGCTTCCCAAGATAGATAGAAAAGATGTGCAGATAAAGACAGAACTGAAAAAGAGTTTAAAGTGGGTGACCATGTGTTCTTGAAAGTAAAAGAAAGATGTAGTTCCTTGAAGTTAGGAAATTGTTCTAATTTGGCAATGCGCTACTGTGGGCCATTTGAAATCCTAGAGAGGATTGGTCCTATCACATATATTCTTGCATTTCCTGCATCCTTGTGTATTCATAATGTTTTCTATGTATCATTGATTAAAAAGTACATACTTGATGATAACCACATTATTGATTGGAATGTGATTCAGGTGGAGCCAAAAGGCGATTTTTGAGTGCGACCGGTTTGCATATTGGATCGGAAAATCAAATAGCTCTGGAATCGAGCCATGAATATAGTAAAGGTCCAGTGGACCTGGTACAATCTTGAGGATGCAACTTGGGATCACACAGATGATATGCAGGTAGAGTATCTGCATCTTTTTGAAGATTTTTGAATTTTTTTATGTACATGTGTATGTAATGCACTAAAGACAATGCATAAATAAGGGGGAGGGGAATGTAATGTAACTAATATGAAACCCTTTGTAATTGAACATATAGTTTGGTGAGCCATTGGTGCCAATTGTAAATGTAAATGTACATATAGGTTGGTGAGCCATTAGTACTAAGTTTTGGTTTTGCACGCACATGAGCAGTGCACAAGGATTGTTATCAAAGAAAGGGTGCACAAATTTCATAGTGAGGTGCACACCTAGGTAAGTGTGCATGTTTGCACATCAAAGGAAGGGTGTGCACATTTCAGAGTGTTGCATACACTTGATTAAGTGCTCTGGATTTACCTGGAATTGCGCATTGGACTGAGTTATATATATATATATATATATATATATATATATATATATATATATATATATATATAATATATATATATATATATATATATATATATATATATATATATATATATATATATATATATATATATATGAGGTCGAGGAGTATGGAGGCTGGAGAACCTGTGTGGTTATGAGGTTGCTGAGCCGAGACACAAAGAGGCTAGTGTGCATATCCTTGTAAAGTGTAATAATACTCAAATTATTAATAATATCACATCACTGTGTGCAGACAGATCATACGAAAAGAGACAAGTGACTAACTCCACTGGAAAGGGAAAAGGGGGGGACTTAAGTCCTAGGGAATATTTTATTAATATTTCTGAAAATTGTAGTTTATGGATATTTATTTATCCTAAGTTCCATAGGGATGGGAATGGGTCACCAAGTGTCTAACACTACTTGTGAAGGTGACACATGTCTATTTTAGTGAATGAAATATATATTGTTTGTCTTAGTGTATTTCAGGGAGGAGAACTCATTCTGGGGAATTAGTCATTCATTTTCTCATGTGTAGAAGGGGTTAGACCATCAGACAAAGGACGATTATTACCTTATTTGCGGAGAAAATCTTTTAAAGGGATTTTTCTATATTGTAACCAAAGTTTTGTTGTTGAAGAGGTAGGTTGTTAGGCCCATGAGCATTCTCTCTAGGTGAGAGATTTGTTGTCAAAGAGGTGGGTTCTCAGACCCATGGGCATTCTCTCCAGGTGAGAGTTTTGTTAGGAATTGTTCCCTAAAGCATTGGGCATTAGTTGCAGGGCTTTGAGACTTCATGTCCGGCCTTTTGCTGGAACCCTGGAAGGGAAGTGGGTGAGTCGAGGGATTGTTGAGCAGAGAAGGGGCACACTTCCTTGGGTGTAATATGCGCACAGGGAATGGGGGATTGTAGTCTAGTTGTAGCAGTGGCACCTTGAAATGAGCAATTATGTTGATTATCAAACCTTATCTTGGAATTGTTACAACAAATATTTCCTCACCCCATGCAACTTGCTTGGATGGCCTTTCCATTTCCCTATGTAGATTTGAAGTCCCCTTTTGTACCTTCCAGAGCCAAAAAAACACATTTTCCCACATATATACACCTTATCAGTTAGAAAACAAGTGTATACATAGGTTGCTCCATTATAGACCCCGTACATCGGGTTTCATGCTCAAAATTAATAATTATGTCGGGTTTCCATGCCATGTCACGAGATCCATGATCCTTGACCTTCCATATACTGGAAAAACTCCGAATCGTCCCTTCAGTTCCATTTGAAGAATATAAATTGAGCCTTATCCAAGCCTTGAAGGAGATTGAGCAATTCAACTTTGAGAGAAAGACACTCTGGAGAAATTTCACTTCATATTGAGTCTGCATCCCTTTATCCTTGAAAGTCTAAACTCCTTGTTCATCCCCCAAGCTCTTCCTTCTTTTTGTTGGAGAACCTCATTGTCTGCTTTATATGAGCTTTCCTTTGGCGGAGGATTGAAGTGGTGAAGGCCCAACTGGAGGGACTTAGTTTCTCAGTTCCGATGTGTGTTGTTACATAAGTTTGTCACCTATATACGTGTGCTGATTATTTTAATAGAAATACTTTTTTCTCATCCAATTGATATCTTGCAAATATTTGAATTATTATTCCATGGGTGTATTTGTCATGTATGTTAATGGATTATGATAATATGTATGCTAACATTATATATTATCACTATATGCTTTCATATCTTAGTTGTTGAGGACACGTTGTAGGTATAAATATTTGAGTTACTTGCTCAACGATGTTCTTCATTGAATGTCCAGACGAGGTAAGCTCTTGTCCTTGTCTTGTTAGAATTTCATTTATATATAATACTTGGGATTAGAGTTGATTTCTACGTGCCATTCCATCTGTTGTGGTTTTAGCCATGCCATAGAGATATTTTCCTTGTAACAAAATTGGAGACCATACTAGGGATTGCTCTTCTTTTTTGGGGTTTGGAGTGTTTTTCTCCTTGATTTTCTCCATGTTATCTTGAGTTTCCTTGTCACTTGATTGCTTGACAACCTATTTATACTTTGCATCTGAGTTTCTTGGCTTAACCCTTGTCCTGTCAATATTTTACTAGATATACATGGTTTTTCCCTTGATATATGTGTACATACATGAGCTACGAGCTGTACTCCTGTAGGGTGCGTACATATACAAGTTTTGAAAAAATTATCACATACATCAACACTTAGTTTTGTTGGTTGAGTTTGGTGTTTGCTGGGTAAGATTGGTTGGTTGTTGAGTCTTCTTGGGTCTCTGTCCTGACTGTCAAGTGCTTATAGAGTGACAGGAAGCCTTCTTATTATTGAATTTTTGGGCGGTATTCTTTCTTATCATCTTTTTCATTGGTTGTCCTTGCACATTGGTCTGATTTTTTTCTTCTTGGCATCCTTCTTGGCTTGTCTCTTTTTTCTCGCAGTAGGTTCTGCATGTGAAGCTGCTATTTAGTCCTTTCATTTTCTTTTATTTATATAGAAAATATAATTTTTTTTTCTCATTTTGCATTATGGAATTTGATCTTTTGATTACTTTCATTGATTTTGACAGTTGTGGAGAGATTGCATTTCATTGAAATTGTAGGGATTGCATTTGAAAAGTTGCATCTAGAAGCATACCATCTCTTTGAAATTCAATATTAGTACTTAGCAGTGTTTTTATATTCACTTATTTTATATGCTGAGTCGTAATACCTTTAGTTTCATGACCACACATTTTGATTAAGCAAAATCCATTAAAATTAACGCTGATTAATTAAAATTGATTAGAAATGATTTTATTTTTCAAGTGTACACTAACAAGTATAGGACATAGGGCCTTGGAATAAGATATTGTGAGTAAACTTCTCCAAAGATATTAAACTAAACATATGTGTCTGACTAGGGAGTGGTGAAACCAATTGTGTAATTAGTGATGTCAGGAGGCTCCACTCAAACCGAAGTTAAGCACGAGGTTGCGCGAAGTTGGTTGCAGAGATATCCCTCTAATACCTTCTTAGCGTCTGAGATATTTCTGGGGTTCTATTCGTATTTGGGGGTATTTTTCGTACCATTAGCTTCATGAGAAGTAGTGCTTTCAAGATTTTAGGATTTGTTACCTTACCGATATGGTGGACCGGACTTATGACTGTTCGCCTACGCATTGATTATATTGTGGTGACTCTAGTTTCTTGACATACACAACCACATAGGTTACATGCAAGGGTTATAATGAAGGTACATTGAGTCAGATAAGGTTAAGAAAATGAACAACCTTTATGGAGGATTACCTCTCCAGGGGGATTTGACAGATTATGTTGTTAAGCCTATGAGGGCCCTTATAACTGATTCTGACACCTCCAATATTTTGAAGGGAGTCTGAGGCCCCTCTTTGGTGAGAAATACCTACTCTAGTGAGTGAGGCCCCTTTTTAGCCACTATATCTTGTTTGTGTGTATTGACCTTTCTGCTTTACTTTGGTGTTCTCTTTGATTATTAATTGTCCCTAGGATTTGGTTTTATAACTCGAGTCTTTAGTCATCATGGAGCAAGACCAACCTCCTTGCAAGTGTCACAGTGTGTTGAAGTTACTACCACATCTTGATTCTTTACCAAAGTTTCCTTCTAAAATACATAAAGTTAATATACATGGTACATATATATCCACCTCCCAGACTTGTGATTATCCAGTTATGAGCACTAATTCAAACCCGAATGTCAGTCAGAGTCCCTAGAATCCTATATATTCTATGATTAGTGGGATTCCTTTGACTCCTTCAGCCTCAAAAGTTGGGGTGTCAGAGATACCCACCTCTACTACTACCCAACCTGTGGGTTCTACTCAACCCATAGGAAAGAACCCTTTTGGATCTCTTTTTGGTATGCCAAGTTACAATTCTCAGTAAATACCTCCAGTCTCTAATCCATTTTATTTTGGTATTCCCATCATGACATCGCAGCTCTCATCCTCTATTCTAGCGGCTAATGTGAATCCTAGTTTCAGACCTGGGGGCATGGTTCCTCTGTATGCTCCTCTCTCGTTTGGTGGAGGCAATATTCCCCAAATGAATCTTACATTTGGAGGTTGACCTCCTATTTCTTCTAGAACTAATCCCAGTCTCAATGCTCCTGGATGGAGTGCTCAACCGGGTGGACAAGTCACTTCCTATATCCTGTCCTTTACCCCCTATTCCTCCATGTTGATTCTAAAAAACTCATTTTTTATGGTGAATCCCCCTTTGTCCTCCAGAGTTCCATCCAGAGGGAGTCAATTTCACACTATGGGAAACCCCCATCCCAGAGTCCCTTTGACTCGGGGAAACATATATAACCCTCATTATTCCGCTTCCGTAGGTATGGTGCCCATACAACCTTTTATGAATCAGTTTGGAGCAGGATATTATCCTATCAGACAGGGCCATGGAATATACTTGAACCCTGGATGGCATGCAATACCTCAACACTAATATTTCCTGGGAGCACGGGCTCAAACACTGCAACCCCGACTCCCTTTTCTGGCCATGCTTAATCTACCAGATTTGTCAAAATTAATGAATGACCCTGTGCATCACGATCCATTAGGGCCCCTCGTCCCCACCAAGCTCCCTTAAAAAATTACAAAATTCGAAGGAGGGACTCGTGAGGATCTGAGTGATCATGTCAGCAATTTTCATCTTTGGTGCTCATCTAACTCCATTAATGATGATTCTATTCATTTGAGGCTATTTCAACACACCCTCATGGGGGTCATCGCAAATTGGTACATTGAGCTACTGGGGGGAACATACAAAAAATTTAATTAGATGGTTTTGGTCTTTCTCAACCACTTCCAGTTGTCATTTCATTATGATGTCGACCCTCCACCAAGATAAAGCCACACATATCTCAGACCATATCCAAGAGTGGTGTAGACAGAAGAGGTTGATCAAAGCCTACATTCCTCCAGAGTTTCTATTGGAGTGGTTCCTTAAGTCCTTATTTCCTTATGTTTTGAAGGATGTTTCTACATCAGGAGTAACATCTGAGGAAAACGTTATTTTCAAAGCCCAACAATTGGACCTCATATATGCTCAGTCTAGGATCTTGTATGAAATTTTTCCTGATGCACCACAGTCAAACTATGACCCTACACAAATTCCTGGGCCTCATGTCGATGGCATCATAGGCTCCATAAATGTTAGGTCTACAGATTTGGTGACAAACCAGTTGAAAGATTTGTATCTAAGCCAACCTGTAGCAGGACAAGCTTTGACTTCATCCTCCACTCCCACTCAGTCAGTGGATGTGCATTTTGTAAATTCATTGGCTAACCCAAATGGTAACCAAAAACCATGATAGAATAGAAGGAAAGGACGAGGTAATAATCATAAGGGTGGAAAAAATAATAATAAATCCAAGGATGACACTAACAATTATATATCAAATAACAATGTTGGTGAGGGCAAGAAAGAAAAACAGAAGGTGAAGTTTCCTTGTAAACTTTGTAAAGATGATCACCTCACCCACCTATGCCCAAAAGTTGAGGAAGCCTTGAGGATCTTATCACAACCTCCCGTTGTGTTGAAAAATTCATTTCCACATAATCAAAACATGGCCTTGGGGACTTATAACACCAGAAATGCATCAATCAGGAGTCAAAACCCCTCGACACTTGAAGGTTTTCATCTATGTGTCAATATGGTCAAGTATCAGATTGGCTTAGCCAATCGATACCATGATTATGGTTCTTCACAGACTGTTGTAGTTCCAAAGTATCCCCCTCCTCTAGAAACACCCTTGCATATTGAAAAGCCCAAACCTCCACCTCATATTCCAAAAGGAGTACTAAAACTCTTTGCGCACAATCCTAATTCCAGAGCTGCCCAGAACTATTCAATTATTGAAGATCTAGGTCAAACCCCTTGTGTGATGTCGGCTTTGGAGGTGCACCAAACGTGTCCTTCATAGAGGAAAGCCTTTTTATATTCTTTAGGATCTCTAGACCCGTGTGGCTCGAAGGTTATTAATTTTTATGTCATGGATGTTAAGCCTCACTTACCTTACCATGTGGCCTTTCAAATCCATGTGGAGTACACAAAAATTACCATCAAACGCACTGTAATTGATGAAGGTGTTGCGACATATGTGATGTCCATAACCTATTGGAAATCCGTTGTCTCTCCGAATCTATCTTAATATATGACTATTGTTACACATTATTTTCGTCATCCCTATGACCGTTAATGATGTAAACCTATCTGTTGCCTTCAGAGGGGTCAGTGGCCTGAGTTCCTGAAGAGAGAAGGGAGAAGAACTTCTCCTGAGAAAAGAAGTTGCATTTTCCTTTGTAAAAGCCCTGTAAAAAAGGAAGTTCGCAGGTTTATATATAGGCAGAGTGTGAGAATGCCTAATTCTCATAGGTTGCACCATAGATAGGGTGCGATATGTTCGTAGGTAGCTCTATAGGTAGGGTGCGAGAATGCCTACATGTCTGAAAAACAAGCGTTTTCTCAAATCTTCTAGAAGGAGAAACTTCTATGGTGAGGTGGAATTTGAATGGTTTGGATCTTACTCGCTTTCATGATTTAGTGGGATCATCCTAACCTCCTCACCTTATCCTCTTCAACTTATAAAAGGAGAGGATTTCTCATGGAGAAAGTTAGCTTTGGTTGTCTTGTAATTATTAGCTTGGTTGGAGTGGCTTTGAGATTTGCCTTTGTCAAGATAGATTGTGAATATTATCAGATCTATGCTCTCAAAATTCTTGGAGTGGAAGTGTGTGGGGAACAAAGGACATTTGGAAGGGACCTTGCGACATCAAGGCCATGGTTGTAATATATCTTTCACATTTAATATGATACCGTAATATGATTCTTTCCTATAAAGCTTGTTGTGTTTTATTATATGATTCCTTGATCACATACATAGGTTTATATTGAGTTTATGCTATTACTATCACTTTGGTTGGTTGCGTTCTTTTGCAGGTTCATCATTGTATGAGCATTGGAACGGAGCTAGGATGGCGATGGTGAGAGAAAATGACATTTAAACGATATGTCACCCATCCCTCTTTAGTTAGTAAATTCAATATTTAAAACTTAAGGAAAGTGTCATGTTCTGGTGTGTTTTGTTCTATATCTAGGTGGATCTAGGGAGATCAGTTAGTGTCCGCACCTAACGATTAGTCCGATAACAACTATGTTGACTGATTTTGATGGGTGTTCATTACTTCCCCACATAATTCTTCCCACTTTTTCAGTCTGGCTAGGTGGAAAGATAGTGGAGGTTGATGCGCCCCTCGACTATAATTTACTACTAGGGCGTAATTAGAATTATGCCATGATAATAGTCGTGTCATTTTTTTTCCACACTCTATGTTTTCCTCAGGAAGGGAAAATAGAGAAGATTGATCAATTCTCCTTTGTGCACGCTAGTCCTAATGCATTAGTTGGACCTTCAGTCCCTATGATAAAAAATTCTCAGTAGGAAACTGAGGATGTTGGTGTTGGAATGTATTCCTCTCTCATGGGTAGCTTTGATTTCATGGAACCAATTCATCACATTCATGCCATTTCTAGTGATTCTTAATCATCGATGAGGTCTGTTCCTTTCCGTACTTCATATTTCAATGACCCTTGGACCCTACCTTCCCCGACTATGTCATACGAAGGTCAGTCACACATTGGGATGGCAATACCACTATCAGTGACAAAAGTTGTGTATCAGTCTATTCTTGATGCTATTGTTGACCTAGATCCTTTCTCCTCACAAATGGATGAGGAGGATCCTTTTCTAGAGCCTGTATGGCTCATCTAATATTATTTCTTGCATGATTTCCTCGATGATACTTTACCTTCGGATGAATCCATCTTAGAGGCCATGTATGGTCCTGATAGGCCTTGGGATGATATTCATCTTCGCTCCTATTTCCTCCCAGAGCTTGTTAGGATCGAACATGATTAATTTATATCTAACTTGAGTGAGATGGCCGATCATGATGTGGTTCCGTTACATACACATGGTATTTATGTCGAAGGAAACATGGCGAATATTTATCCTACTGTCACGATCGACATCTCTCGAATTCCTGGAAAAATTGAGAACGGATATATAGGAACCATCCACCTAAGTATGGATTTTCAAGACATGAACAAGGCTTGTCCTGAAGACAACTTCCCGACTCATTTTATTGACTAGATTCTTGATGAGTGTGCAGGAAGCGAAATAATTTTTTTTATGGATGGATTTTTCAGGGTATAATCAAATTCAAATCAAAATCGAGGATCAACATAAGACAATGCTTATTTGTCCTTGGTGTACTTTTGCATATCGAAAAATTTCTTTCGGCCTTAAAAACTTTGGAGCAACCTTCCAACACACCATGACCTTTTATTTTCACGATCTCAAGCATATTGTCGAAGCTTGCCTAGATGATCTTGTTTCTCACTCTCGCAAGAGAGTAGATCACTCCACTCACCTTCGATTAGTATTTGAGAGATGTCGTTACTATCGCATTTAGTTGAACCCTCACAAGTGCATATTCTGCGTTAGGTCTAAACATCTTTTAGGATCTTTAGTATTTGAGCATGGGATCATGGTAGATCCTATGAAGGTTGAGGCAATACCTCATTTTCCTCCCCCACGTAACATTCAACAACTTCAAGGTTTACAAGGAAAGGATAATTTCTTACGTTGGTTCATAATGAACTATGCTAATTTAACTAAAGGTTTCATGTGTCTTTTGAAGAAGGATACCCCATTTATATGGGATGAGTGAGCCCAAGAATCCTTCGATGCTCTTAAGAAATCTTTGATATTGACACCTCTGCAAAAGCCTCCAAGCTACAGTAGAGACTATTTGCTTTATATCGATGTGTCCGAAGGGACGGCGGGTATGGTTCCAGTTCAGGAGGACGATGAGGTCCATGAGGACATTGTATACTATCTTATTTGAAACCTAGTTGGTCCTGAAATTAGATACTCTCACATAGAGAAACTATCCTTGGCCGCCGTACATGCAATTCAAAGATTATGACATTATATATTACTTTGAAAAACTACCGTAGTTGAAAATATCAATCCATTTCAATACATCCACGCCAAGCGTATCATAGGTGGGAAATACAATAAGTGGATTTTTATTTTGCAAGAATTTGATCTCGATCTCACTTCGACGAAGTCTAAGAAATTGCTAGTTTTTACCTAGTTGACATAGGACTTTCCTCGACTAAATGAGGACATTTTTTATGACGATTCATTCGCAGATGAACATATATTCCTTATCTCATTTTCGTACCCCTGGTATGGAGACATCCTAATTTATCGTCAAACCTTGAATCGATTCCAACATCTATCGAAATATAATCAACGACGTATACGTCATCAGGCTAAAAAATACCTTATCATCGGTGAAACTTTGTATCGTATATGAGTAGATAATATTTTACATCGTTGCTTGAATCACGAGGAAGCTGAGTCTGTTCTCAATGACTATCACATCGGGGCTTGTGGTGGTCATTTATCCAGGCTTGAGACAACCCAAAAAATATTGCGAGCCGGTTATTTTTGGCCATCAATTTTTAAATATTGTGTTGAAGCAGTCAAGAAGTGTCACATTTTCCAGGTGTTCACTTGAAAAATGAGCTCACCTCAATCCCTCTTTGTAGATTTTAACCTTGTACAATATTTAGTTCAAATATATTTTAAGTAAAAGAATAGAAAACATACAATGGAAAATACAAACATTACACAAAGATGTTTCCCCTGGAAACCCAAACTGGGAAAACCAACATATTCTATATTCATTCATTGTGATACATTTTTTACAATAAAATATACATATAGGAGCCAACGACATCCCAAAATCTAACCCAATGACCTAGATCAATCAACAACCCTAATTCCTTAACCGGAAATACAAAACCATCGGAAAAATACCATGTGCCGAAAACCGCTCAACAATGGACACAAGAATCAAGGAAACATGAAAAACGAGGTAAAAATGTGACATGTTTCCCGAGGATTTTTTTTTTCTTGGGGGCCCTGCCCCCAAACTCCCATGCGAGGGGCTTTCCCCCCACTGCACCCCCCAAAAGTGGGATTCCTATATTCATTATACATTGTGATACAACATATTATATATTCATTCATTGTGATACATTGTTTACAATACAATATACATATAGGAGCCAACGACATCCAAAAAACTAACCCAATGACCTGGATTAGTCAACAACCCTAATTCCTTGACCGGAAATAGAAAACCATTGGAAAAATACCATGTGCCGAAAACCATATAAGAGCCAACAACATCCAAAAACCTAACCCAATAACCTAGATTAGTCAACAACCCTAATTCCTTAACCGGAAATAGAAAACCATCGGAAAAATACCATGTGATGAAAACCACCCAACAATGGACACAAGAATCGAGGCAACATGAAAAACGAGGAAAAAATGTGACATGTTTCCCGAGGATTTTTTTTTTCTTGGGGGGCCTGCCCCCAAACTCCCACGTGAGGGGCTTTCCCCCCACTACACCCCCCAAAGGGGGGCCTAGCATCCCCCCCTCAAACCCTCCTATGTGCCCAGCCCAACCCAAACACTACTACTCATGTCTTCACCTAGTCATCACTATCAGTCCCTTCACCAAGTGGGGGGTATATTTTATGGGCTGTAACTCAACTTCGGCTGGGGGGAATTAACATATCATTGTGGCCATGGATTACTTCACTAAATGGGAAAAGGCAATGCCTAACATTAAATATGATGGTAAGATTGCAATATTATTTGTATCTAACCAAATTATAGCTCGGTTTAGAATCCCAAGAGAGATTGTCACCGATCATGGAAATCGCTTTCAGAAAGAAATGATGAAAGAGTTAGCATCAAAACTAGTGTTTAAGCATGATCATTCGTCCCCTTACTATCCCCAATAAAATGGACAAGTAGAGATGGTGAATAAATCTCTCAAGTCCATCTTGCAAAAAATTGTCAGCCAGAGTAAATATGATTGACATTTGATGCTCACACCCTCAAAATACATATATGGCCAGTGTTGGTTGTGGAGCCTGATTATCTTCCTGATTCAGAGGTCCTTGCTTTCAGTCGTGTTTATACCCCATGAAGACTTTACACCCTAGAAGTATGTACACTCTTCCATGCAAGGGAGTGCAGAGGGGGGGTACCCCCTCTGTGGGGTCCATGGGGCTATCCCCCTGGCTAGGGGGGTTCAGGGGCAGCGTCCCCCAATGGGGGTTCGGGAAAAATCCACCGAAGGAAAAATTGCCTTGTAAATTTATATTGTAATTTCATTGTAAATATGAACCATTCATTATAAGGTCGCAGATCTAACAGTATAAATGATGTTAGGGTTTTTTTCCTTAGAAGGCAACCCTCTGTTATGAGGGAAATGTATTGCGGCTATGCATTATGGTGAGTATTGTATTATGAGAGAGGATACTATGAGAGAAATAAGAGGAAGTTATAGTGGGTTTTGTTGTAGGTTGTATCTTTTCATTTGCTGGATAATAATAAAGGAAGGACCTGGAAATTTCTCTAGTGGACGTAGCCCACACTGGGTGAACCACGTAAATCTGTGTCTCTATTGTATTGTGTATATTTTGTGTTTTGTTTCCGCATTTGTTTATTTTATTGCTCCGCAGTCCTATTTTTATAACAACTGGTATCAGAGAGAAAGGTAACTCGCAAGAAAAGAGGGTTCCTAGTTCGAGTGCGAGCAATGTTGGAAGATGGAAAGTTTAGGGTCGAGAAATTTAACGGCCAAAACTACCAGTTATGGAAGATGCAGATGGAAGA
>SNQJ01S0175042.1:6607-20156 GCA_010110895.2 Picea sitchensis | reverse complement strand
CCAATACCTGATATTGTCAGGGACTGTCGGTCTGCATTTTACTTCAACAGTGTAAGGACGAGTCTGGCGGAAAGGAATTTTGCAGGATGCGGCTGATGTGGCTAATCCGTCAGCCAGAATATTCTGTCCTCTTGGCATTACCTACAAGTCAACCTCGTTAAAACATTTCAAAGCATCGAGAGCTGCATTCCTGTAGGCCCTAAGGCGTGGGTGTTTAGCAGCGTATTCCCCTTTAATTTGTTTACGGGAAGAACATTACCTACTGGAGACAGAAGGGAAGAACATTACCTACTGGAGACACAAGGGAAGAACCCCAGATCCCCTTGGGTGGGAAGAAGAAGTGTGTAGAGAATAAGGGACAGGAGAGGCAGCACCATCTATCACACTTAAGGGCAAAGGAACTATGGGGGAAGAAGATGATACTAGGATCAACAATTTGTTCAATATCTTGAATGACTTGGCCAAGGGTCAAAAGGCCGTGATGGACCTTATGGGGCAGTTTTTTAAGAATTCGTTGGACGGCACAACGAAGCAGAACCATAATGGTGTTGGGGGTTCAAACAATGGAGAGGGAAACTACTCACGCACTACCATGCAGATCCACCCCTACTTGTACACCAAATCCCTGAGATCCACTATGCCTCAAATTTTGGGTTATGAGGTTGCATGTCCATTGATCCAGGTTGTTCAGGATGAGCCCTATAGGGCGTATTTATAGCAGTAGAGGAGGCTAGGGGATGATTTCCACTTAGCCATGTCCTTCACAGAGTTTTTCAATATGAAGAGAAGAAACTGACCGAGAGGGCCCATGAGGGCCATGACACAAAATTTTGAGTTGCAACATACCATTGGGAAATTCACTATTCCCAACTTCGACGGGGGATCTAAATGCTCCTCTAGATCATGGGTGCAGAAGCTCGACACTTACTTCCAGCTGCACCAAATGACAATGACAGATGCCATTAAGTTGGCCACCTTGCACCTGGATTGCGAGGCCCATGAGCGGTGGTACCATGGGTTAGTCACCTTGGGACATGTTGGGGTTACCTCCTACCTGGACTTCACACAAAGACTCATCAAGAGATTTGAAAGGAAGGACCCTGAGCTTCACTTCAGAGGTTGGCTCAGCTCAAACAGACAGGTAGCCCAGAGACTTATATATCTGAGTTTTAGAGGGTGCGATGATGGTGTCAGACATTTCAGAGGGTCGATTGGTGATGTTGTTTGTTGAGGGGATAATGGAGCCTCTACGAGGATGGGTCAAGGCCTACAAGCCTACCTCTTTATAGGATGCAGTCAACAGAGCTCGAGACATGCAGGATGTAGTACCTAAAAGTCGGTTTCCACCCAAACTCACTCTTACCCCAAAGAATAAGGAAATCATACCACCTCAGAGAGATTGGGCCGACAAGCCCAAACTGGATGAGGAGACCCAAAGATAATTCAGGAAAAATAAAGTGTGTTTCAGCTGTCAGGAGCCATGGGCACCAGGACATAGATGCATCGGGAAGGACACAATGGGCAAGGCCCATTACATTGAGGTATATTCTAACAATAACAATGATGAGGATGGGGAGGTAGAGTAGGCACAGGACTAGGGACATCTGACATCAGGAGAGGAGTCTTCACAGGCTGGGGCTAAGGACCTAGTCATGGCCTCGATGTTAGGATTTCTGAGGTATCATACCTTCAGGGTTAGAGGTGTCCTACAGGGGCACAAGGTGACAATATTGATCGATGGGGGAGCATCCCATAACTTCATTGATGGTAACATGGTCGAGAGGAGAGGAATTCCGACAGAGGAATTTGATGGATTCACAGTAGTCATACCAGGAGGCCACCAAATGAGTTGCACCAAGTGGATTCCCAAGCTCACAATAACCATGGGAAACTACTCAATGACAAATGGTTTCTTTGTGGTGGACATACTAGACACTAATGTAGTGTTGGGCATTCAATGGATTTACTCTATTGGGAAATACACTATTGATCAGAGGAACATGGAGATGGAGTTCACGGGCCCATATGGAAAGAAAGTGGTCCCACGAGCCATGCACCAATACCCACCGAAGATTGTGTCATCACACAACATGGAGGCAGTTATGAGGCATGGTGATATAGAGTGGGTTGTAGAGTGTTTTATTTCTAACAGAGAGACACCTGACCATCTACAACAACTTCAAGAGGACTTACAGGTATTACTCTGCAAACATCATAAAGTATTTAGTGACATTCCTCCTAGCATTCCACCGGATAGAGGTTTTGAGCATATCATAGAGCTAGAATAAGGGGTACAAGAAGTTATCACAAACCCCCATCGACACCCTAAAGTTTACAAGGACGAGATTGAAAAAACCATGGCATTAAAGAATTATTGAAAATGGGCCACATCCGCCCTAGTTCCAACCCATTTGCCTCTTTTGTTGTCTTAGTCAAGAAGAAGGACGATACTCTGTGGATGTGTATTGACTACAGGACCCTAAACAAGAAGACAATCAAGAATAGATACCCCATACCTAGGATCGATGAATTAATGGATGAGCTCCGGGGAACCAAATTTTTCTCGAAGATTGATCTTCGATCAAGGTATCACCAGATCAAGGTACGAGAGAAGGATGTACCTAAAATAACCTTTAGATGCCACTATAGGCACTATGAGTTTCTAGTCATGCCATTCGGGCTAATTAATGCCCCTGCCACTTTCCAATCGTGCATGAATCACGTGTTCAATAAGCAACTGAGGAAGTTCTTGTTGGTCTTCTTTGATGACATCCTCATATACAACAAAACACGGGAAGACCATCTACGACATCTAGATGAAGTACTTGGCATTATAGAGAGTCAGCAGTCGTATGCGAAGGAATCCAAGTGCGAATTTGGTATGACCGAGATGCTCTACTCGGGGCACG
Organism: Picea sitchensis; assembly: GCA_010110895.2. NCBI lineage: Eukaryota > Viridiplantae > Streptophyta > Pinopsida > Pinales > Pinaceae > Picea > Picea sitchensis. Next base: position 17,247 of record SNQJ01S0175042.1, on the reverse strand, counting down.
TGATTGGGGTGAATGGGGTACAAGTGCACTAAGAAAAGATCAGGGCGATCATTGAGTGGCCAAGTCCTAGGAATGTGACAGAACTGAAGAGATTCCTTGGTATTTGCACTTACTACAAGAAATTTGTTAAGGGATTCTCACAGTTGACAACGCCATTGACTGATCTCACCAAAAATGGGGCTTTCATTTGGATAGAGAAGGCCCAGGAGACATTCGAGAAAATGAAGCAGGTGATGAGCTCATGCCATGTTTTAGCACTCCCTGATTTCACTCAACCCTTTGTCTTGGAGTGTGATGCTTCGAGAATTAGAATAGGATCTGTATTGATGCAAAACGGTCACCCCATAGCGTTTGAGAGCCACAAACTCTGAGAGTATGAGCGACATTACTCCATATATGACAAAGAGATGTTGTCCATAGTGTATGCTTTGACCAAATTTTGGAAGTACCTGGTGGGGAACATGTTCAAGGTAAAGACTAATCATAATAGCTTGAGGTTTCTCATGGAGCAAAAGGAGTTGAGCGAGCAACAACAAAAATGGATCTGTAAAATCCAAGCCTACGATTTTGAAATTGAGTATGTGAAAGGCAAAAATAATGTGGTTATTGACGCCCTAGCTAGGATACCCACTCTCTCTCTCTCATGGAGATTTCAACGGAATGGAAGGCACTTCTATTGGTAGAATATTCCAAGAACAAGTTTGTTTGTGAAATACTTGATGGTCAGGTCTCCGATGACAGGTACAGGGTTATTGATGACATCATATATTACAAGGACCGGATCTATTTAGTACCAGAATCTCAGTTGAAAGACAAAATTTTGCATGCAACACATACTTCTCCTTTGGCAGGTCATCTAGGATACTTGAAGACTTATAGACAAATTCAGGAGAGGTTCGCTTGGAAAAGTCTTAAGACTGATGTATTGAAGTTTGTACATAAATGCCACATATGTAAGCAAAACAAGGTGAAACATACCCACCTGACAGGATTGCTCCAACCGCTCCCCATTCCTGAACAAAAATGGGAAAGCATTTCGATGGATTTTATTACAAGGCTACCTCTAGTTCAAGGTAAAGATTGTATCTACGTGGTGGTTGAACGACTTACTAAATTTGCTCATTTATTCGCCATATCGTCCAAATACTCTACAACGCAAGTAGCATAATTGTTCTTCGGAGAGGTATTTCGACTACATGGACTGCCCAAGACAATTCTCAGTGATTGAGATAGTAGGTTCATGGGGGGCTTCTGGCAGGAGATGTTCATACTCGTAAGGACATAATTAACACCTAGCACCAGTTATCATCCTCAAACTGATGGGAAAACCAAAATTGTGAAAAAATGGCTCGACGGGTATTTGAGAAATTATGTATCGGGGCAACAAAAGGCATGGATCAAATGGATGCACTTGGGTGAGCATTGCTATAACACCACTTATCACATGTCGATCAGGATGACACCTTTCAAAGCGTTGTATGGTTATGACATCGCCACCTTTGTGGATCAAGAATTTGGGGACAGTCGAGCACCCAAAGCCAAAGATTGGGTTCAAGAGAGTCAGGACATCTTACGAACTCTCAAAGATAACCTACAAATGACACATAATCAATAAAAGATATATGCTGACAAGCATAGGGTGGAGCACAGTTTCGAGGTGGGAGACTTTGTATACCTCCGATTGCAGCCGTACAGGAAATCATCCTTGAAAATGAAAGGGGCAGAGAAATTGAAGCCACAATTCTATGGTTTCTACAGGATTTCGAGGCGAGTTGGGGAGGTAGTTTATGAGTTAGATCTCCCATAAGGATGTAAGATACACAATGTCTTCCATGTTTCATGCCTCAAGAAGGTAGTGGGACAACATGTTGTCATATCTACAAAGCTGCCACCATTGGATGAGTAGGGGCAGCTGATTCTAATTATGGAGGAGGTGTTGGAGACCAGAGAGGAGGAATTAAGGAACAGGAGCATCAAAGGGTACCTGATCAAATGGAAAAATCTATCAATCAAGGACACTACTTGGGAAGGAGAGCAGATTTTGCAACATCCTGGATTACACTTGCTTGAGGACAATGTAATGTCCCCCACCTCTTGACGAAGAGGTTTGGAGAGACTCAGTAGTCTAGTCATCCCCACTAGACTATAGTCTCATGCAGCATGGGGAAAAGTCAGCTAAACCCAATGTTATAATTTGAACTTGACTTGAAAAGGTAAAAAGTAACTCACTAAAAGATTAGAGCGCTTTAGGTTGAGTTAGGAGTTGAACCTAAGGGTTAACTTAACTCAACAGAGGAATAAAAAGAGGTATAAAGGAAAGCCTAGGGTGCACCTCTCACTCATCTGGGATTATTATGCATTTTTTTTTTGGGCTCTTGAGCACACAGTTATGAGGGTTTTGAGAATACAGACCCTAGAGAACAACTTGATGGTGAAAGGTTCCACCCATCTTGTTCCAAGCTTGGTCTCGGGGATACAATACTCCTCCCACACCATTCTACAACATTCACATGTTCCATCACTCATCCAGGAGAGCAACAGGTCGTACCCTTGAGAGTTTCTAGCAAGGGGGGCGCATCATTCTTTGGAGAGAAGTTCAATCTAGAGATCTGAGAGGGCATTTGAAAATTTGAGCACTTGGGTTTTCTTTGTAGGCCCCTGATCTATCATTCTAGTGCTTTTAGAGAGGGTTACCCCTCCTAGTGGATTTATTGGAGCATTGAGTCAATTTGGAGAGAAGGAGGGTGATATTGAGATTCAGACCTACCTAGTTTGGAGGGGTTATACTTCAGATATGTTCCTAAGACTTCACCTAGTGCCTTGCAGTGGCCCGATCTACCTTTCTATTAAGTTTCAAGGTATTTGGATGGTTCAATCATCAGGGCCGAAATATTGAGCTTGACAGTCTTTAAGAGGGCGCAATCTTGATTGAGGATTCAATAGTTTGGAGGAGCATATCTTGGCATCTGGGATTGAGACTTAAGGGAGGGCTTCTACTTGCCCCGATCTACCATTCTGTGGAGTTTGATGCTATTTGGAGGTCTTCTTTATCTAGGCCGAAACACTAGGTCTTCACAGCCAACTGGGAGAGTGTATCTGCAGCTAAGGGGCTTTGGACTTGACCCTGGATTCTTCTTGTATTAATCTTCATTGTATATCTAGCCTTGGGGGCTTGCATATTATTGCTGGGAGCATTTTGTAGTAGATCATATCTTATCTATTTGAAGCTATCTGATGTTATTCTAGATCTGCATCGTTCTTGTATCAGGTTCTTGCTTATTACATCAATAAAGGTAAGATATTGTTGTTGGTTCCATATCTTGTGTTATCTTGTATCTTCATTGATTGTCTTCAGATATAAGCTTAAATAATTGAACTATAAACCCTAAGGCGGAAACTTAAGAGGCCAACCTGCAAATAAACATATACAAACAAACAAATCAATGGTCAGTTAGTGTTCCAAGCGAAAAAAAAATGGCTTGGGAACATTACAGTGGTATCAGAACTCCGATCCTCCCATCCTGTGAGGATGAGTGCAAGCAGAAGTTCAGTGGCATTAATATGGGCAGAAGAAGGAAACAGACAGGTGAGGCAGAGGTCAATATGGAGGGTTCAGGTAAGGACAGTGAGCCACAGGGATTAACAACCTTGACACAGGAACTACGTAAGTCCATACTCCAGACAAAGAGTACATTGGTCACACACTTACAGGAAAGTCAGGAGGCATCACGCAGAAGTCAAAGCGAGTTGAGGGAAACCTTGGAAAAAGTATCTGCAAATCAGACTCTGATCTCATGGGTACTATTGGATATGACTCATGGAGGAAAGGGACATGAAAAATATGCAAATAGAGAAGTCAGTGGATCTCATGGAGGGTATAGACATCAACACGAGCACATTCCTCACTATCACACCGAGGGACATAGTTATAGAGGAGGTGCATCACAGGGACAAACACATAGCAGGGCCACCCATAGGTCATACCTTCTTTCATTCGTGGATGAACATACACAACCCAATCACCCAGACGAGTTTGAGGATCAGTTTGATCAGTATGTCAGGGAATACAACTCATTGGGCGCACCAGTTCAAAGGCAAATCACATTAGATTAGTTTTGTGGATTGAAATTCAGAAACAAACCCAGACCATGCCATAGGAAAAATTATGAATTAGAGCGCAAGGATGAAAAAATGGAGATCCCCTACTTTGATGGTTTGACCAAGATGACTGCATAGGCGTGGGTACAAAAACTAGACACTTACTTGTAGCTTAACCCTACGAGAGAGATGGACGCGATCAAGTTTGCCACCATGTACTTGGAGGGAAAAGCTCATGACTAGTGGTACCATGGGTTATCTACATTGGGCCACAATCAGATAGTGGCATACACAAAGTTTACAGAGAGGCTTATTGACAGGTTTGACCAGGGGGATCCAGAGCTCCATTTCAGGGAACTCACACAACTCAAACAGATAGGATCATCGTAGGGGTATATTGAGGAGTTTCAGTAGTTAGCAATCATGGTGCAGGACGTGTCACAATCAAGACTTATGATGCTCTTCACAAAGGGTTTGATGGAAACCTTAAAGGATTGGGTTAAGGCTTTCAAGCCTACCAACTTGCAGGATGCTATGTGGAGAATGAGAGATCTAGGCCCAGCATCAAAACCTAAGTTTATGCGTAGACTGCCTCTAAACATTGGAGGAAGAGACCAAAGATCTCCAATGAATCCAGGAGGAAGAGACCTAAGGGGGTTTGATAGGAGAAGAGGAAGGATGGATGAGAACACTAGAAAAGAACTGAGAAGAAAATAACTATGCTACACATGCAAAGAGCCGTGGGACCCATCCCACAAGTGTATGGGTTGTGGCAAAGTTCATTACATTGAGGTGACATCAGATAATGAGGAGGATGAGGATTTCGGCCACATCTAGAACATAGAAGCAGACACCACCGAAACTGCAGAATACAGGTCATGGCAGTGCAACATAGGAGAACGATACATTGGCCTTTATCAGTGGGGTACCCAAGTACAACACCTTAAGGATGAGAGGAGTATTGCAAGGGAAAAGGGTTTCGATTCTCATTGATGGGGGTGCTTCTCACAACTTCATTGACTCAGAACTGCTACAGAGGAGGTACATACCCACAGTTGAATTTGAAGGATTCAAGGTGGAGGTAGCAAGAGGAGGCACCATGCCTTGTAACATGTATATTCCAGGAATGAAGCTTACACTGGGTCGGCATGACTTAGCACAAGACTTTTATGTGATGGACCTCCCTGATACAAACGTCATCCTTGGAGTATAGTGGCTTGGTACGTTGGGACCTATCACCACCAACTACAAGACTATGGAGATGTCTTTCACAGAGGAGAGTGGGAGAAAGGTAGTTCTTAGTGGCATGTTAGGAAACACAGCCAGAGTAGTTACAACAAAGCGTATGGAGGCCATTTTAGAAGAGAGGAGATTTTATATGTTGCAGAGTGTAATATTTCTGCACATGTGGACAAGAAAGGGAAGGTTCATTATGCACCAGAGATTCAAAGAATCATTGAAAAGCATAGTAAGGTGTTTGGACCCATTCCACCTAGAGTGCCACCAGATAGGGGGTTTGAGCATATCATAGAGTTGGAAGAGGGGGGAAAACCAGTCATTACCACTCTTTACAGATACCCAAATAAGTACAAAGACGAGATAGAGAAGGCCATCAAAGCACTGTTAGACATGGGTCACATTAGACCAAGTTCAAGCCCTTTTGCATCTTCAGTGGTACTGGTCAAGAAGAAGGATTGAACCATGTGCATGTGCATTGATTTCAGGGCATTGAACAAGAAAGCTATTAAAAGCAGGTATCCCATTTTGAGGATTGATGAGCTATTGGATGAGCTCCATGGAGTTGTTTACTTCGCCAAAATTGACTTGCGCTTTGGTTATCATCAGATCAAGATGAGGGAGCAGGACATTCCCAAAAATTCCTTCAAGTGTCACTATGACCACTATGAATTCCTAGTGATGCCCTTTGGATTGACCAATGTGCCAACCACATTTCAGTCATGAATGAATCACGTCTTCAACAAGCAGTTGAGGAACCATCTTCTTGTGTTTTTTGATGACTTGTTGATCTATAACAAGACTTGGGAGGAGCATCTCCAACATATGGAACATATTTTAAGTATCATGGAGGACCGATCCTTGTATGCCAAGGAGTCCAAGTGTGAATTTGGAATTACAAAGGTCCTTTACTTAGGGCACATCATTGGAGCAAAGGGGGTACAGGTACACTAGGAGAAGATCCAAGCGATACTTGACTGGCCCACACCTAAGACTCTTACAAAGTTGAGAGGATTTCTCGACATTTGTAGTTATTACAGGAGGTTCATCAAGGGGTTCTCACAACTTTGTGCACCCTTGACCGATTTGACCAAGAAAGGGGCTTTTAGATGGAGTGAAGAGGCACAATCCACATTTGACAATATGAAAAAGGTAATGAGCACATGCCCAGTTTTAGCATTGCCAGATTTTGGCCAACCCTTCACATTAGAGTGTGATGCATCTAGAGAGGGTATTGGGGTCGTGCTGATGCAGAATAGGCATCCCCTTGCCTATGAGAGCCAAAATTTGAGGGGCCTTGAGCTTCTTTACACTATCTATGATAAAGAATTGCTAGCTATCATGCACACCTTGGCCAAGTTTAGGCAATACTTGGTAGGGGCAAGATTTGTAGTGAGATCGGATCACAACAGCCTTAAGTACTTCTTGGAACAGAAGGACTTAAAGGAAAGGCAACAAAAGTGAGTCAGAAAGATACAAGCCTATGATTTTGACATTGAATTTGTCAAGGGGAAGAATAACATAGTTGCAGATGCATTATCCAGGAGGCCATCAATTTATGCCATGACCAATATCTCAATTGACTAGAAGGCTCACCTCTTGGTGCAATACTCCAAAAACTAGTTCGCGTGTCAGTTGATGGATGGGAAAATACAGGATGACAACTTCAGAGTCATCGATGACATCATCTACTACAAGGACCAAATTTTCTTGGTTCCCGAGTCAGCCTTCAAGGCCAAGATACTGCAAGCATGTCATGATTCACCAGTGGCAAAACACCAAGGCATTGTCAAAACATACCAACAGGTAAGGGAATGGTTTTTATGGAAGGGTCTCAAAGAAGATGTAGTAAGACACATCAAAGAGTGCACTACTTGCCAGGAAAACAAGGATGAGCATACCCATCCCGCAGGACTGTTACAACCTTTACCCATTCCAGAGCATAAATGGGAAAGTGTCTCCATGGACTTCATCACAGGATTGTCAAGGGCACAAGGGAAAGACTCTATTTTCATGGTGGTGGACATGTTAACTAATTTTGCACACTTCTTCTCCATTGCCACAAACTTTAGCGCAACACAAGTTGTAGATTTGTTCTTCAGGGAGATCTTCAGGCTACACAGGTTGCCCAAGACCATTGTTAGTGACTGGGGTAGTCGATTTATGAGCACTTTTTGGTAGGATATATTCAAGTTGGTTGCTATGACCTTGACCCCTGGCACCAACTACCATCCTCAGACTGATGGGCAGACCGAAATAGTCAATAAGTGGGTGGAAGGCTACCTGAAAAATTACGTAGCAGGGCAGCAAAAGGCATGGGTTAGGTGGCTACACCTGGGGGAATATTGTTACAACACCACTTATCACATGTCCATCGATATGACTCCATTATGGGATTTGTACAGTTATGATCCTCTCTCGTTCGTAGAGATTGCCTTTGATGATAACAGAGCTCCCATGGTACAGGATTGGGTGCTGTAGAGTCAAGACATACTCAGGGAATTGAAGGATCATCTATAAAGGGCACAGAATCAGAAAAAGGTCAAGGCGGACAAACACAGGGTAGATCGCACATTTCAGGTTGGTGACTTAGTCTACTTAAGGCTCCAACTGTACAGGAAGGCTTCTATCAAAAGAAGCAAAGCAGAAAAGCTCCAACCTCGTTTTTTGGACCCTACAGGATTAGTAGGAAGGTAGGGGTCATGGCTTATGAATTTGAGCTTCCACAGGGCAGCAAAATTCACAACGTCTTCCATGTGTCATGCTTGAAGAGGGCCATCGGCCAACACATCACCCCACTGGAGGTACTTCCACCCTTAGATGAAGAAGGGAAGTTGGTACTAATGCCGGAGGAAATACTGGAGGTTCGGGAGAAGAAACTCCGAAGGAGAAGCATCAAGGAATACTTGGTCAAGTGGAAGGATCTGCATGTTGAGGATGCTACGTGGGAGAGTGAACAGGTGATACAGAAGATAGGTTTAGAATTGCTTGTGGGCAAGCAATTTCTAGCAGGGGAGACTGTAATGTCCCCCACCTCTTAATGAAGAGGTTTGGAGAGACTCGGTAGTCTAGTCATCCCCACTAGATTATAGTCTCATGCAACATGGGGAAAAGTCAACTAAACCCAATGTTATAATTTGAAGTTGACTTGAAAAGGTAAAAACTAACTCACTGGAAGATTAGAGCGCTTGAGGTTGAGTTAAGAGTTGAACCTAAGGGTTAACTTAACTCAACTTAGGAATAGAAAGAGGTATAAAGGAAAGCCTAGGGTGCACCTCTCACTCATCTGGGATTATTATGCATTTTGCTATTGGGCTCTTGAGCACACAGTTTTGAGGGTTTTGAGAATACAAACCCTAGAGAAGAACTCGGTGGTGAAAGATTCCACCCATATTGTTCCAAGCTTGGTCTTGGGGATGCAATACTCCTCTGACACCATTCTACAACATTCACAGGTTCCATCACTCATCCAAGAGAGAAACAAGCCATACCCTTGAGGGTTTCCAGCAAGGGGGCACATCATTATTGGGCTTGAGACTTCAGGGAGGGCTTCTACTTGCCCTGATATACCATTCTGTGGAGTCTGATGCTATTTGGAGGTCTTCTTCAGCTAGGCCGAAACACGAGGTCTTCAAAACCATCCATGAGAGCATATCTGCATCCAGGGGGGTTTGGACTTGACCCTGGATTCTTCTTGTATTGATCTTCATTGTATATTTGGCCTTGGGGGATTGCATCTTCTTGCCAGGAGCATTTTGTAGTAGCTCATATCTTATCTATTTGGAGCTATATGATGTTATTCTAGATCTGCATCCTTCTTGTATCAGGTTCTTGCTTATTACATCAATAAAGGTAAGATCTTGTTATTGGTTCCATATCTTGTGTTATCTTGTATCTTCATTGATTGTCTTCAGATCTAAGCTTAAATAACTAAACTATAAGCCCTAAGGTTGAAACTTAAGAGCCCAACCTGCATATAAACATAAACAAACCAATAAATCAGTGGTTGGTTAGTGTTCCAAGCGAAAACGTTGGCTTGGGAACATTGTAGACAAGTAATCTCAAGCGGGGAGGACTATAATGTCCTCCTTGGCCTAGGATTCAAAAGGAGTGGTTCTGCTAGCCTAAATTGGTTCCCGTAGGCTAAGTCAGAAAAGTTACCTAGGGAACTCAACTTTTGCCTAGGAAATGACTTTATAAAGTGAAAAGGGGAAAAAGGGAGACATGGGTCCTAAGAAAATAAAGTCACTCAAAAATTATAAAGTGTGTGAGAATAAAGTGACTTTAATAAAATAAAATTAAAAGTAAAGTGAGTGGGAAATAACTCAATGGAGAAATAAAAGAGGGAAAAAGAAGAGGCGCCCCTCATTCTTGCATTAACTCATTTGGAAAATAGATTTTGGAGAGCTCTTAGGAAAGAGTCTAGGGTTTTTGGAAACCCTTGGGCATTTGTTGGTTTCGGTGTTGCAGCGATACACCCTAGCTATGTTTTGGTGGAAATCACTCAGATTTCTTCAGCGAACTTCATTGCTACCGAGTTTATCTTCTTGCAGCTGAGTTTCTTTAGTTGGTGGTTGATTTTCTTGTGTGGCGGCTGGGATTTTTAGTGTGGTATGAATTTTCCTTTGGAGGGCGATTTCTTTATCATTGTTGGGCACCACTCATACTAAGGGGCATATTAGTTCATTGTTGGGCGCCTTTGTACTTGTTGGGTGCATTCTTGAGGAAGTTGGGCGCATTCTGGAGAAGCTTGGCGCATTCTGGAGAAGCTTGGCGCATTCTTGAGGGGTTGGGCGCATCTTTGATGAGTGGGAACAAGGTATGGTGGCGCAGGTCCTTCCCTTACTCACCTATAGCAAGTGGGGGCACATTATTTAAAGGAAGGGGGGTGATTTCCCTTTTTGGCATCCACTGTGGGAAATAGTTATGATATTCACTTATCAAAGGGGGACGAATTACCTTCAACCAGGATGCATTTGTTGAGTACTGGGGCATCTTTCCAAGGTTCGATTTCTTATCTCCTGTAGCTGCTCACAGTGGGAGGTTGAAGCTTGATAGAGGACTAAACTGATTGAGAGAGGTGGGCTCTTCTTCTGTATGAGAATCGACTTTATGATGGAGATTATTGTTGCTGCTAATTCATATTTGTGATTGTCCAGTGCACATATTCCTCAGTTTATAACAATTGGCTTCTCTCTTATTTCGTGGCTGGAATTTTCTTGTATTTCCGATGCTAATCACCTACAACAAGGGCACTATCAGGTTCTTATATGTTGTTGTTATCTACTTGAATAAATTCCATGTAT
>SNQJ01S0175040.1:21666-35833 GCA_010110895.2 Picea sitchensis | reverse complement strand
TTTTTGGCCCCTTTTGCCACTTTTTTGAGCCCTTTTGTCATTTTTTCTGGCTTGAAAATCATTTAATGTGGTTCTTAAGTTTCTTATTGGATGATACGATGCACTTCACTTTTTATTTGGTAACCTTTTTGGGAGATGGGTCACTTTCAAAGGTCCTCTGGTAAACGTCGTTTTTCCAACTTTTTGCATTTGAGTTAGGATTCCACCTCCACTTTTTTCATCTCGTTGTATTTTCCATTTTTCCATAGGATCGATCCCACCGAACTACGACACAGAACCGTCATTGCTACTTTAGAAGTGTCATAATATAGTGGTAGAGCCTACAGCCACATGGATTCCCTAGCTAGATCATTGTTGCATTTTGGCATCCATGTTGTCTTTAATGACTTTAGGCTCGGGAGTCCTTGTTAGTCCTGTCATGATTATGAGATTGAGCCTCTTATGTCTGATGCATAATCACTCTTGGCCTCACCCTCGGAACTCCAAAAAATGAGCATACTTTTTTGTCTTTCAAGCTCGCTTTGAAATTCGAAAGAAACATCCGACGAGACTATATTTATGCTTTTCAATCTTGTCTAGATTAACTGAGAAAAGTGACCTCTTCGAGTCTTCTTTAAGCCCTTTTCAAACTTTCTAAACATGAAAATATTGTCGAGCGATCTTGTTGTCCTTCACGCTCGCCAAACTAAAACTTGAAGGCATGTCTGTCTGATGGTAGTTTACCCCTTTTTCAGTTTGGATGGTCACTTTTACGAACAAAGGTATACTCTAGGAACTTCGGTTCACTAGAAGAGTATTCTCAAGTATAAGTTTAACCCTTTTTCAGGCTTGAGGGACTAAATTTACAAAAAAATGACCCCCTACGGAGTCCATAGTTAATCTCTTTTCAGACTCCCTAAAATTGAAAAAGATCGTCGAGTGACCTTATTCTTTTACACTCATTAAATTGGTCCAGAAGAACATCCCCTACAAACTCCATAGTTAAGCTCTTTTCAGACTCCTTAAAATTGAAAAGATCACAGAGTGACCTTGTTCCTTTACACTCGTTAAATTGGTACAGAAGATCATCCACTGGCATGAGTTTACCCATTTTTCCGACCTGTGGATTAAGGAGGAAAAAGGTACACATCAAGAGATTTGTCTCGCCGGGAGAGTTCTCCTCAGTAAATTTTGTACTTTTTTGGGCAAAGGAGACTAAATCTAGAAAAAGGAAGTGAGTCCATAGTTAAGCTCTTTTTAGACTCCTTAAAATTGAAAATATTGTCGAGTGATCTTGTCTTTGTCACACTCGTTAAAATGGTTTTGAAATAGAAATATTTTTAGTGCTAGTTTACCCCTTTTTCAAACCAACTAAATTATTTTCGAAGGTACCCCAGTGGAGTCTTCTTTTACGTGTTTTCAGACACACCCATTAAATATAAAATGCCTAAAATGAAAATCCCTAATAGTGAAGAGATAGAGGGAGTTAAACTCTAAGGTGAAATTTTGCAATTACATAAGCAAGAAGAACCAAGGGTTTAAGGTAAGTATGAATTTTTTTTATTTTTTTCTGAATTTTAATTAAATCTAAATAGGGATAGAAATTGTAAAAAAAATTGTTATCAAAATCAACAGTAAAATTTAAAAATTTTACTATGCAGGGTTTTGAGTGAATAAAAAAACCCTTCAAATTATGATCTTCTGAATAATTTTGTCACTCCAAAAGGGTTTTGAGTGAATCACCATACCCTTCAAATTCTAGTCTTCTGAATAATTCTATTGTTCCAAAGTATTTTGCTACTCCACAACACTCCCCGGTATGTCTCTCTTGCAAATATCTCCCCTGTAAATTTTGGCAAAATAATGAAATAGTTAATAGTTTAATACTATTTAAAGGAATTTATGAAAAGGGTTTTGAGTGAATCACCATACCCTTCAAATTCTGATCTTTTGAATAATTATGTTGTTCCAAAGTATTCTATTACTCCACAGTGATCCCCGATATGTCTCTCTTGCAAATCTCTCCCCTGTAGTAAATTTTGGAAAAAAGTGAAATAATGAATAGCTTCTTACTATTGAAAGGACTTTATGAAATTAGATTTTCGAAAAATAAATTCCCGCTCATTTTTCAATTGTAAAAAAACAAAGTCTCGTTTTTTTTTTATAAGTTTTTTGAAACACCGATGCGTTTATTAATGTAACTCACCGGTGCGTTTGTTTATACAAAGCATAGGTGCGCTAAATATTTTTGGAGCACAAATATCATATGATTATTTTTTATTTATTTGAAATCTTGAGTACCAATGTGGTTAGTAATTAAACACCTTGGTGTTTTATATTGTTATAGACGCACTGATGCATTTTGTTTAAATAAGCACACCATTATGCTTTAAAAGTTATATAAATTTTTATTTGAACATAAAATAGTATATTCATCTTAAATTGTCTTTTAGGATGCATCCACATGACTTGCGGTACTTCATAGTATACATTTTTCTCTTAAAGTCCCCTTATTCTTAAAAAATTATTGTTGATTTTTCTCAAATGTAGGGAGAAAAACTTATAATATCAAATGGATAATTCTTCAAATTCCATCACGTTCCATATTGCTCAAATTCCATCACAGAGTTCTCTCTTTCCATCTCCAGTAAGTTCATACTTTATTTATATTTTGATTATCTAATTGAATATTATTTTTTTATCCATGTCAACCTGAATAAAAATGTATCCAAATTTGCAGGATCTTGATTTAGAATCGAGTTCAGATGCAAAAAATATTCCACCAGTTCAAAAAAGTTGAAATCTCTTATCAAGAGAAACATACCGCAAGTAGTTGGTAGATGAAAATGGAAAAATGCTTTACCCTACCAACTATAACATGGCATCTTCTAGCCGCAATCCAGCTGGGTCAATGATGGTAGTAATTGTTTGGTATAATGTAATTTGAAAAAATCAATTGCATTGTGCTTACTAATATCATCGATGTACTAATGTTCAATATTTTTGAAATTAGGATTCTAATGATGAACGACCTACCTATCATATTTCGTTGCACCCCACTACAATGTCAAATCAAGAGAAAGTTGCAATAAGAGCACACCTCAGAGAGGAAGCATACCAAGAATGGTTTAATCAACCACCTATTCAATTCCCACTACGTCAAGATTCATCAATTGGAAATGGATACAACAATAGCAGTTCTTCACAAGTTGGAAATGGAGTCAATCAAATAGAGGTTGGTATGGATGATTATTTACGAGATACGACTTCCATGGAGACAATGTTGTTAGATGCATTCCAGAACGATGAGCTAGGGGATGATGCTCATATAACTGATACCTTTTTTGAAATACTGAAATATGCTTCCACCACCCCTCTCTTTGGACCTAGTCGGTCAAAGTCTACCCAACTGGGGACAACAATGTTACTGTACAACTTGAAAGAAAATGTTTTCATGTCAAACACATGTTTTCAGAAATATTGAGGTAACTAACCATCAAGTCCCTTATATTTTGAGAAATCTTGTCACACAATCAACATTAAAAACGATCAATTTTATGAACGTTAAATGACATTGTACATTTTTATTTCCCACTAACTACAGGTTATTCAAAGATAAGGTTCTTCCGAGTGAGAATGTATTGCCTGATAGTTGCGAAGAGGCAAAGTAGATGTTGAAAATGTTGGGTGTTGAGTACATATCATATTGTAACAACCCTCCCGTTTAGTTACGACATCAAGCCTCACATAACAAGTGCAATTTTTTTTTTTTTGGGTGTGTGTGTAGGAAGGTAAACATGACATTATACTCAACAACGCAACATGACGACGAACACCACACAAGAAACTCACGCAAAAACAACATGACGACCTAACACCACACAAGAAACTCACGCAAAAACAACATGACGACCTAACAATATTAAGAATGATCATCTATCATCCTACTCCTCAAGAATGGTTAGGACCTCTAGGACACATAAGCAACTCAGGCCCATGTTTCCATTGATTTTAACCATTTAAGATATCAAGGCTGGAGAATATTCCGAGGAACAAGGAGGTGTCTAAGATCCCGCCCCAACTCAAGGTCATTCAAGCCTACTTAAGATAAGGACAATCATCCTAGCAACCCAACATTAATTACACAATTAGCTAGAACCCTTTACAGTGAGCAACCAAGTACACTAAATGTTTACATAACCAAGTATAAACATTACTTATGGACAAACAACAACACCCTCAATCCTCAACGGTTAAAATGACTGGCCAACAATCCGTAACAATATAGCTTACAATAGAAATGAAGCAGCTATAGAAAGGCGAAGGAGTGAACTATTATCAAGTTATTAAGGTCATAATAGTTATCATGAGGTGCACTGAGTTAGACATAGAGCCACTTCAAGAAAGCTGAATAATAATACCCACTAAAATTTATATTAAAACAAATTCCTTTTATCCAAATTATAAGATAGATTTGTTAGATTTATTAGATTTGAAAATATTTTACGAACAAATTGTTGATCTATAAAGAATTGTATATCTAAAATTTGTCTGTCATGGATCTTTACAAAAATTATAAAATTGATTGAAAAGAAGAATTGAATTACAATTATTTCAAAAAGAGATGTGAAGCAATGATCAATATTTCAAAATTGAAACTCTGTTTTATTTTATTTAAATAACTAAAGAAATACCCCATTGAAGACATTCTTTCGCTTGACAAAGAAATACAACCTTCGGATTTGGAGTCTACCATACATTTCTCATTACATGGTCATTTGATTTCCATAGTTTTGATACCATATTAAGTTCATCAAGTATCCTCAAACACACAATTTTATTAATAATAAAAACAAAATTACATACTAGATGAGAGTCATAATGTATATATAACCCTATGTATCCCAACATGCCATATATTCTTGACCAACAATGTCAATATAATATCACAAATATGTGACAATAATAATCTATCTCTTACTAAATACCTATCTTCTAAAAGTGTTCTAAAATAACCCTTTTTATTATTATAAAAATTTCCTAATTAAATAAACTTAAAGATTATTAAAAGACTATTAAGCTAACCATTTTAAAGAACATGAGAAATAGAAAGTCCGTGTGTAACTAGTTCCCACCCCAATTGTAAAGTTCCTTCATTTAAATTTCGTTTACTCATAACACTCCACACCGAATTTCATTTACTACCATATGTCATTGTATTCAAAACATGTCGAGCTTCCAATGATGTAGTAAACTTCCTTTAGTTGTGATAATTTGGTGATAATTCTCATCCATCAAAATTGGATAAAACATTTTAAGGGCATAATGTTTCATTATGACATAAACATAGATTAAGATGAAAGAGAACGTGAAACGTGATCATCCATAAATATCGATTTCTTTATGACTTAAAGTGTCAGATTTATGGAATGAAAAATTATGTTAAATTTATATCAAGTTTATGGTAGGAAAGATGAGTTTTTAGTTTTAAAAATCACCATTAAACTACTACTTAAAATTACTAAAGAACATAATATGCATACGACTATCTGTAAAAAGCATAGAGGCAAGTCTTGGATTGTTTGAGCTTTTATTGCTGATTCTTTATGTCCATTTTGCAAGAGAAACAATTGTTTAAAATTTGGGCGGGGATATGTGACGATGTTTATCTTGTTGTTAACAACCACAAAAGGGGTTCTCGTTGTATTACAGTTGATATAGAAGGAGTTTAATGATATCTTCAAAACAAAAACAGAAGATAAAAGGAAACTGGCTTATGTAAAATAAAAACAAATTCATAAAAATGGTTAAACGCTAAATTTACACGATTGCCCTTAAGATAAGTGTATAGAATGATCTGGTGGTCATAATAATGCAGAAGATAATTATTAAAACGTGTCAATACTCGAAGATTGAGAATCTCCAGGACACTTGATGTTTATGTTTCAGTTACTGTTATTTGGCAAAGAACGTGGGCATTTACAGCAACTCAGGCAACCGATTTGAAGCAAATCCGTGGGCGTTAATAACAACAAATCAGTCAATCGATTCCATCAATTTCGTGGGCGTTAATAACAACAAATCAGTCAATCAATTCTAGCAATTTAGTGGGAATTAATAACATAAAACTTAGTCTCGTTTCCGAAGGGAAAATCGGGGGCATTCAACAGGAAAATGCAGACATCAATTCACTGGCAAAGTCGTAGTCAAAAATGGGAAAACACAGACAAAGAGATTAATTTGTTTTTCCATTCCAGGTTACCATTACCACGCAGACATGAAATCAAATAACAACGTGTTTCCTTTTCCAGGATACCATTATATCGCAGGCAAAAACACAGAATGCTTATCCAAATCAGTGTACCCAAAAACGCAGAATTAGAATATTTAATTGTTTTTGTTTTTTTTTTTCATTTTCAGGTTGCCAAATAATTGCAGACAAAAATCAATAAGTCTGTCCAATGCCAGCATACCAATGAAAAATGTAGGCACGAGGTTAATTCATTTTTCCATCCAGAATACCCATGCAACGAGGACAACAGTGAGAGAATGCAAGGACCCAATGGATAACTCATTGAAGGGATCACCAGAGTTCTATCAATCGAGGCGCAAAAAATAAACAACAAGGACGCAATATGATCCAAATGCCAAGGCTGTACTGAAGGCGCAAGTCAACAATCAGGCAAGGACAATAACAGAGGTAGACGGCTGATAGGTTCTCCTTCGCTTCATCATGCTCGCATAGAAAATCAGGGCGTTGATATCCATAGGTCTTTTAACGCTAAGGCACCGACCATAGATCAAGCTCCTGGTTGATTGCTCAGGCGAGGACTGACGAGCTAGGGACGAAGACTAAACAACCTCAAGGTCACAATCAACACCACAAGGTGGTCACGACATGCGGGAAAACGAGGCCATAGGAGACGACAACCAAGGAGCTAGGCTAAGAAAATTTCAGTTATCAATCTAAACATCCATTCTACTTACAAAATCAACATGAAGATCCAATCATAAAACCTACAACCTTCTACCATTCAAACGAAGAAAGCATACCGTTGCCTGCTCTCCCGCTCCAAGTGACGTCCCGTGCTCCGTGCAACTCTTGCTCACCGACCGTCGAGACCTCACCGGTACCTCCCAGCCAACGCTAGGGGTACTCTTCTTCTCCCTTAGCCCCTCGATCCACAAAGGGGATACATACATTATCCAGAGATCTCGTCTAGCTCCCAGCTCGCCCCGCAAGGCCGAGCTACCACTCCTCTCCGAGCTGGGTATCCCAACTTCCACAAGTAAATTAGTCAAGTAGATATTTCTGCAGCATAACGTTACACAAACAGAAGATGATCCTTCGTCCTTCTCCTCCCTTTCTTTTATAGAGTTTTGAACTTCCTTTCTTTCCTTAAATCTCATTTAATTAAAGTTTTTAAAAGTAAATTCCTAAATATTCCTCTCCGTACAAGTGTCCCACATCCCCTACATTCTTCCATAAAATAATTTCTTTAATTAAGTAAATATCTCTATTTCCCTCACCCACCTAGAGTTACTCCTAGAATCACTCCTAGGTGTCCCCAAATTCTCTTACAAGTTTTAATAGCTTTCCTTTTTATTAAATTGCTAAATCAATTTAAAATTAGAAAGCTCTTAATGGTAGATTCTTTACTAAGTTGACTTTTCACTTTTCCCCTTAAGTTCCCCCTTTTTCCCTTTTTATGTTACCTCTTTTCCCTAGTTTCCTATTTTTTGATTTTCCCTCTTTCCCCTTTTTACTTAGAACTCAAAAAGGCAGGTTTGAAAATTAACCCTTTTTCCCTTTTCTTATTTAATTAATATACTTTAATTTATTAGGGTAATAAAACAATTAATTCCCTTTTAAAATTTTAATCCCACATAATTTTACTTTTTTATGAATAAATTAAATTTCTTACTCACTTCATGTTACAAGATTTAACGAAGATCATAATTATTATTTAAGTTATTATTATTTTTATTATTTTCATCACTATTTTTTTTATAGAAGACAAAATTTTACCACTAGCGTAATTTAGACTTAGGCCTTAAATTTCGTACTGGGTGACATTTAATTAGGGAATTTGTTTTTAAAAAAATTACTTAACATGTTATTTGTCTTAGGGCCATCTACGTTCATCCTTCTATCATCAACAACGCGACGTGCCCTTCAGGACGCACTAGGTGCTCCAAGGGTGCCACTAGCCTCATCTGTTCCTTTGCACGAAGTGCCCTTCAGGACGCACTACGTGCTCCAAGGGTGCCACTCGCCTCTTGAATGATTTGGTAGACATCAATAACCCCTGGATTCAACACTCCGCCAGGTGAACTTGCGGGAGACTAAGGGTTTCTAATGAATACGACCCCCGCCTTATTGTGCGCCCCTTAGAATCATCGTGAGCGACTGTCGCAGTCTTCCCTCACGACATTGTGGGTCCTCTCGAACTAGGTAATCGTTAACCTACAGTTTGAGCCACGACAGGAGTGCTAGTAGGTTGTGGCAGGGTTGTTGTCCACACCTCTCCCTCAACATATCTGGTAGTCGTGCGTGACCCCTTTACTCCATATGTGAGTCTGGTTGACAAGCTATCGTCAACCTGCATCATCAACAAATCATGTCAGAACATATCCACATCATATCATCTAGTCAGATGTACTAATATCACAGTAAAACAATCAAACCCCAATGGCACACTCCCTGACTCGATCCAGAGTCCAAGGGGTTCCATCGATGCCTCTGCATCCTCAAGGTCCTAAACCCATCACACTTAGCAAAACCGAGTCAAAAGCACATGTCTATGTCAATGTAGTAAAACAACATATCATTAACCCATAATGCCTCATAATAAAAATCAAAGTTTTAATAGCATAATAATCCGGATCACTTGCGAGCAAGTGTCCTTAAAGAATAGGTTCGCTCAGTGCGCCAGAGCGGGATGTTACACATATCATGCATGTCTGAATGGTTGCATTCTATATAGAGGAGAATATGCAGACAAAGAGACATGTCTGAAATGAGGGCATGAAAAGTACCATAAATCAAACAAAAATGGTAAATCACATGGCCCTCCTCATAAGATATTGAGAAACATGCATATAATCCCAAGGATTTAAAGACTGTTTCATTGCAAAGAATTAGCTATTTTGCAGGGATGGCATGCCTCGCACATAAGTGAGTCAGGAGTTATGCGAATCCCAAGAGATTCAATATCCATGAAGCATATAGAGGATACATGGCCTAGAAAATTCAAGGATGAAGTACGAAGTCTACAACTCAGCATAGCCATGGATGGAGTAAACCCATATTCCCTCCAAATCACCAACTATTTTGTTTGGCCTGTAGTAGTGATCAATAACAATATCCCCCCATGGTTGTTCGTGAACATCTTATGTTGGCTCCTATAGTCCCTGGTAGAAGACAAGTGAATAATATGGATGTCTACCTACAACCCTTGGTAGATGAATTGAAGGAATTATGGGAAGGGATACATGTATACAATGTATCAAGACCCATCACAACATAGAGGAGTTATACGTTGTATGGCATATATGATTACACCACACATGATTATCCATGCTTAGAATTTTTCTCTGGTAAATTACATGTTTATTGATTTGTTTATATATGTAACAATATTTTTTGGCATATTTAATTCATTGTGAGTGTTCTGATCTTCAACGCTAACGTGATCTGCATACATTAAAAATTTCGCAGGTATTGTAACAAAAGGGTATCATGGATGTAAATGTTGTGAACCTTCTCTGAAGGCTAGGTGGTACATCCACCTATGAAATCCAGTGTATGACTGCTCCAGGGTATTCCTCCCTGAACAACACCCTTACAAAAGAGAAACATCTTCTTTCAATGGTAAACCAGAGAGAACCTAAAGGCCTGCAATAATGACACCAGGATAATGGCTTAGAGGGTATGAGAGAGAGAAGGACAAGGAGATTACATAAATGTTCGATTCAAACGGGGAGCTTATGTTCGATGATCCATAATTATTTGACACCTATGTTGAGAAATTTCTCATTGGGATGAAAAGGAAATATGTCTTTTATGAGCTCCCATATTGGGAGAATCTTAAGATTTCCCACTTACTAGATTCCATGCATATATTTAAAAATGTTTCATATTATTTATGGAGGCACATATCATCAAAATAAAGTGACACATTGGTTGTTAGGAGAGATCATGTTCCTTCAAAAACTAAAAAGAAACATTGGCCAAGACAAGAAAGTAGAGGAGAGGTTGGTCCATGTTGGTCTTTCAAAGAAGGTGATGTCCCATGGATTTTGAAGAAAGATGATATTTCTTTGGCAAAGGAAGTTATATTGGGTGTGAAGGTCCCTTATTTATATGGGTCTTCACTACGATGCAAATTCAATGTGGAATACCATTTTTGGGGGTTGAAATCACATGACCATTTAAACCCTCTAAGAGTACGTATGTCAAAAACATGATTTTATTATTTGTTTTAATTTTTATCCAATGGGATAAAACATAATTAATTTTGTATGTGTTTACTTTGTAGTTTCATTATGCTCTGCTCATATGTGGGTGTGTGAACCATGAATTACCCCATGACGTACAACGTTCCATATCTAAATTATCTACATTTGTAAATTGGATCACATCAAAGGAGATTCATAATGCTAGCATTCCATGGTGGCCTTAAGAGATAGATGAGATTGTTTGTATGTTTGAGAAGGAATTCCCGACGAATTTCATGGACATGTAGGTTCATCTTCTAATTGACCTAGTAGATGAGGTTGAATTAGTTGGAGTGGTCTCCTATCGTTCGATGTTCTTCTTAGAGAGGTACATGAAGAAATTGAAAGGATTTGTTCTACTAAGGGAAAAACTTAAGGGGTCTATGGCAGAGGGGTACATATCATATGAGTCTTTGTATTATGCCAGTGAGTACATCAAGCAAATAAAAAACACACCAGGTGTGTTGATTTGGGATGAATAAAAAAGAGAATGGGAGCTTCTCCAAATGAATGGAAAAAGGAGCTTGATAAAGAGTAAGTGAATTATAATTTGTCAAATTTATACACATTAACTATTCACATTGAACTTCATAATGTATATTTTGATCTCATACGTCTATATGTCAGTTTGATTTCATGAATATATACATCAACGAATTCATAAATTGATGCCATCAATAAATTCATTTTTTACAATTTGGAGGCAACACAGTTGTGGGTCACATTGTATGAACAAAATAGGAAGAAATGAGATAGTGACAATAAAGAATTCAGACGATTGAATGGTAGAATTATGCGTTATCCTAATAATTTAAAAGAAAATATTCCAATGATATGCCCCAACAATTGGGGTTTTGACCAAGTCAGAGAGAAATACGGTGCATTCGGTCGTTACTCATGTGCTGAAGAGGATGCACTAAACATAGACATTGGGTACATCAACTCGGTAATAATATCTTTATGTACATTTTTAACTTCATAATGCACCTTTGAATTGTAACATCTATATTTTATATTTTATTGGTCGGGTTATTAGACACATGACACTATAATTTTTTTCACTTTTTTATAGGTGCATTTGTTCCCATCTATGTGGGCATATGGACATAATTTTCATACAAAGGATGTCAATGATGGACACATGACACAATACTATGCAGTGGAAGTTTATTTAGACCAATCTAGTCATGCTAGCCACCACGATCAAAACCTAATACAGGGGAAGTTAGGTTATGTTGGAAATATACAAGAGTTCATTTGAGTGGAATTATCTTCTTTCCAATGTGTTATTTTTAGGTGCAAGTGGTGGGACACCTTTGATAGGAATAATGTAAAGGAATATCGTGATAGTGGGATGATATGTATCAACTCTAGAAAGATGTGGGATGAAGCTAAGGAGCCTTATGTTTTCTCTAAACACTGCAACCAAGTGTTTTTTTACCCAGTTGTGTTGGATAGGGATTGGTGGTTCGTATTAAGACACAACCCTAGATCAAAACATATTTTTGAGAACAAAAGATTTATCATACCAAGCGAGGAAGATAATCAAGGTGATGACAACGAAGAGTGATATGTACATATTTTATTTCATCATTTATATCGTTGTTGTATGTTTTTGTTATCTTTATTTTGCTAATTATATTGTTTTTTATTCATCTTGTGATGAAGGAAATGGAAAGTTAATTATAACAAATCTATGAACAATTTTAGTTGGTTAACAGTCAGTTTGATGCGTAATGTGTTTGTCTTTCAAATTATTTGTGATTTCATGGAGCGATTGATTGAAATAGAATTTTATATTGTTATTTGAATATATTTGTATGTCGTTGCATGTTTAATATAAAATTTTAAGAATTATTTTCATGATAAAGTCGTAACAGCATGTTTTTAGAAAAAATTCTCCAAACATTTTATAGTTGGAATTTTATATAATTGGTAAGATTCACAAAAATTTTCACACTTAAAACTAAGTATTTCCAATTGTGAAATCCCGAAAAATGTCAAACTAGTTGAACTTTTAATGGGATATGAAATTCTTCTTTCTCCATATAAAGTTTTATGATGTTGAAACCACTCTCAAACATCTTAGAACAATTAATGGAATTGCTAACATTTAAATAAAATGATAGAAAAGTCTTTTCCTTGTAGGAGAAATATGTCAAGTTTGAAGTATTTAAGAATTTAATATTACCAGTAATTGCCAAAATACACATATGAGAAATTGTGTTTTTTCAAAAAGGCCTCAAGATATTATAAGTTTGACCCTTTACCAACATGTTATTGAAGCATTGAGACCTAAAAAAGAGTTTTCCAAAACAATTTTTCGTTGTCACAATGATGTTAGAATTCAGATGTGTATAGAAGGTAGAATTTATCAATTTATTAACAATCCTCTTACCCTTGGATACACTCAAGCACTTGTATAAAGTACTTTTGTTAGTGATATGACATTGATCCTTAAATATCTTAGGGAAATTTTAAGAGTTGCATTGTATCTCCTTGCTTGAGCATTTGAGTTATGAATATTTTAAACCATGCATGAGTTATTTAATTAATTTTTACAATTATATATATATATATATATATATATATATATATATATATATAACAACATATAATTTTATAGTTGGAAACACGTTTAGATATTGAATAGTAATATTTAAATTTACATAGTTTCTTATTTATCCTAATAATCTATGTTGATATTAGAAGTAATAATATGGTTGATATGCATGTTTAATAGTACAACCTTTTTTATGATATGTTAACATGATGATTCAAAAACCGAGTTTATGTTGATGTATTTTGTAGATTTAAAAGTAAGATTATATAAAAATGTGGTTTATAATTTAAAAAATAAATTTCTAACCTGTTTTGAAAGAAGATATTGATGCGATACCAATTTAAAAATTAATAACTAAGCTTACAATGACATTAATGTGAAGATTTTGAAATATAATTGTTAGATTGTGAAGATTTCGAAAGATCATTTAATAAAATTAAACATTAAGATGATAACCATCTAATAAACATAAACATCATCTAAAATACACATTTAAATTCGCTAACATCATCTAATTATATATACCTCTAACATATATAAACGTCATTAATTAGCCAACACACAAATCTAATAATCTAACAAGACATCGTCATTGTGATCACATCTAACAAAACACAAGCATTGTCTAACATCATCATCACACACATCTAACAAGCATCATTTAACATACACATCTATCAAGAACATTTAAAAAACATATCTAACATGAACTAACAAAATACACATAAACAACAACATATAAATTAAATACACCAACATGAACAGAAAAAATGCACCATATATATATATATATATATATCATGAACAAGTCAAATAATTGTTATAACATATCTGGTACAGTCGATGTGATAATCATATATACAACAGTAGTGGAGGCCTAGTTTGTAGTAGAAGATGATGGATGGTCAGTGTTAATCCCTAATATTGGCTCATTACCCCTTAATTGGGGCATATTACATTAGTAATGTTATTTTATTTATAATGGTTTTATTCCATTAGTTGTAATTATACCTCCTAGTCTCCTATATATACCAAGGAGACATTTTCATTTGGAATCATCTTGTACTTGAACATTTATGTGGGGTAAAAGGAGGTTGCCCCCTCGAAGAGGCTTATTATCTGAAA
>SNQJ01S0175040.1:0-20304 GCA_010110895.2 Picea sitchensis | reverse complement strand
TGGAGCCTAAATCCATCACTGACACAAGAATTCTCCAGCTGAGGAATAGATCCATTTCAGAGTATCTCATTAAATGGAGGAAACTACCGGCTGAAGATTCCACTTGGGAAAATGAGTCTTTTATACAGAAGCATCCAGAGTTACTCAAGCGTTGCAGACAACACTTGTCTTAAGGGGAGGGCCATCTTAAGCCCTAATATTGGCTCATTACCCCTTAATTGGGGCATATTACATTAGTAATGTTATTTTATTTATGTCGTATTTATTCCATTAGTTGTAATTATACCTCCTAGTCTCCTATATATACCAAGAAGACATTTTCATTTGAAATGATCTTTTACTTGAACATTTATGTGGGGTAAAAGGAGGTTGCCCCCTCAAAGAGGCTTATTATCTGAAATTATCTCTTTTTCAAGGCGTTGAGTACTTAATCTGAGGTTTTTCTATGCTGTATTGATATTTGGTTCCTAACAGTCAGGAGGAAATGGAAGATCACGCGGTGGAGGAATATGTGTTTCCTGCTCATTTGGGTGAGGTGAATGAGGAGGAGGAGGATGTGGAGAAGGATCACAACCACCCTCATCAGTCGATGGTGTACTGGACAAGTGGGACTGGGTACTAGAGGAAGAGTGCATATCATCGGTAGCCCTCCTCGTTGCTAGTAACCTGGTAGCTCTGACGACATGACGCATAAGAGGCACCGTATCGCGTGACATATCCCTCCAAATATCCAAGATCATGGGATCTGCCCTGATGTCTTGCATCAACACAGGGTGGACTCCCAACTCAACTAAAAGTGCACAAATTTGGTCTCCCAACTCCAACCTGAATCTAGTATATGACCTATGATGCATGTTGTCGGATATTTGCACCCGAGGACCTTGACCCGTCACGTCCTCAGGCATCTCCTCATCCACATCTGGTGGGGGAGGAGGCACGTCCCCAATGAATGTGATAATATTTGCAAAATATATAGTACACAACAATAATTAGACAATTTCATTAAACAGTTTAATATAAAAAGTTAAAGAACATGTGAGAATTAATTTTATTCTAATTAAGTAAGACAATAAAATGAAACTAGATTAATTTAAACAAAACACTAATATTACCTCTAGAATCTAGTGGCTCATCCAGTTTGAAGAGGATGTTCGGACATCATCACCAATCCAACCCTATGTAAGGACACGACACCATCATGAACATGTGATCGATCTCACTGGCCAGTAGCCCTAGTGCATCTGTGGAAATCCTATCTGGAAACTCTAGCTAGCCCCTCTTGGGCATCATCTTGCCCCACATGTGCATCCACACTTAAGTCATCGACCTAGAAGGTCGTCAGACAAAAGTAGTCATCATCTCTAGAAACCTCTTAAAAAATAAGAAAAACAACTCTGAAGCAAAAGGAAAGTCCACCCTCCCATGTATCATAGCATGACATCTATCTAGAGCTATACAAAATTGTTGCAAAAACATGGTAGACCATCTAATACTTTGGGACCTCTGTACCAAACAATCAACATAATACAAAAGAGCACAAATAATGTGTTACCCATCACTGGTAAAGTGTGCAATGGTCGTCATTAACAATGATAGACACCTAACCTCCTCTGCACCAAAAGAAGCGATCTGTAGATTTCCACAAGACACCCGAAAATCAACTGGAGAAAGTACATCAACCAAAATATATCTGATAGAGTACATGAGATGACTCTTTGTTGCAACACTGAATGGGACATCAGGGAACTGGGGAAAATCCTTCCCTCTCCTGGATAGCCCAGTGATAAATTATATATCCTCCTCAATGGGTTGGTACCACTAATCAGGGCTGACATGGAAATCTTGTCGATGGAAATCCCATCGATGGATCAATTGCACCAAGAACCTAGAGTGCCCCTTTAGGGATGTAGCCTCCTCATAGTACTTAAAGAGGCCTTCGTTCCTTAAGAGGAATTGGGTCGTTGTAGTAATAGGGAAAGGGTACAAATCCCTATCCCTCTCCCTTGCCTACCAATAACGTACAACATTGTATAGGTCAACCCTCTGCTCGTGCTCCCACTGTTGGTCTCTCCATTGACATCTCTGCATGATTAACATATAAAATACATCAACCTCATACATAAAACATATAAAAAAATATAGTAAATGAGAAATTTATTTATAAATACGGAAAAATAACTTTCTTCAAAAAATAAGTAAATTTCATCACCGGTGTGCCTAAAAAATAGTCAAGAAACGCTCGTGGTGCATATATTACTTGTGAGCACCGTCTACGGTGCACACATGTAACAAAATGCACCATATAAAATTTGTTATATTATTTTATGTGGTACATTGTATAACCTTACCGCACCGGTGTGTTAAGGTTAACTGACGCACCGTCTAAAATAATAAAAACTTAAAATCCTAAAGCACCATAAAACCATTTTTTAAAATTTATTTACTGTGGTATGTAGACTTTCCTGACATGCACCGGTGTGTTACAGGAAAGAAGACACACCGCGCCAATAATTATTTAAAATTTGATAATTACAGTACTTTGGCATTTAGGCTCTAATGTTTTATGACGACGTGTTGGGTAATCATTAACACATTGATGCGTAAGTTTACCAATGCAACACATAAAATAATATATCTGATTTATGTGGTGCATCATTTAACATAACACCCGAGTGTGTTAACATTATTTTGACGCACTGTGAAAAATTGACTATATTATTTTAGGCGGTGCGTCGGTAAAATTAAGCATCGGTGCATTAAAATTTACTCAACGCACTGGTGCATAGAGTTTACAAACACACTGCCAAAAAACATTAGGCATGGTGTTTTGAGGCACCCTATAAATTTTCAGAGTGCAACGTCCATGGTGCGAGACAAATGACTTGCATGCACCACGCAAAAAAAGAAGAAGTGGAAACTTAACTGAAGTTTCCATTTTATTCTGATAAAAGTTTAAGTTATAAAGAAATTATACATTACCTAGAAATTTCCTCGTCGCGGAGGCATGGTTACCACGTAGTCCAAAAAACCAAATTTTCCCACTATTTGGAAAAATTTGAAAGTCACGCACTGAGAAATGGATGTGGAAGGAAGGAAAGCAAGGGAAGCACCGACGTGAGGGTGCTTCAGAGAGGAAAATGTTGCACTGGTGCTTGATATCTCTACAACACTTAAAAGGGTTAAAATGAATTTTATGGTCGGTAAATTTTTTTTAATTTAACCCTGTTACGGTGTGCTCGATTAGTAGACGCATTGATGCATCAATATTTAAGTACCACACCTATATATATAAACCTACCATGGTGAGCCATTTTTTAGAGCAACTGTGTGCACCAGTGCATCAGTATTTAAGTAGAGCACCAAAGTATATATTTTTCTAAAAATAAACTGACCACGGTGCGCTAGTTTTGAGAGAAATGGTGCACACCGAGGCATCCATATTTAAGTAGCGCACTGAGTTTTTTTTTAAATAACCCTACAACGGTACGAAACTTTTAAGAGCATCAGTGCGTCCGTAGTAAAAAATGCACTGGTGCGTTATGTATTTGTAAAAGCACCATAAAAAAACATCCTCTAAAACCTCTGCCTGCTAACCTCCGCTATAAATAGATTTTTGGACTATTTTTATAGGGGCTTCCACCAAAACCTCCGTTAGAGGGTCTTTTCCTTGTAGTGAACCCATGTGTATCAAAATTTCCGACAACAACAAGATATTTTGTGAGCCAACGAGAGTCGTCGATCCCTTGAAAGGTCTGGTTGGAGAAGATCCTAATCATCGATCGTAAGGGTTAGAAGTGAATGACAACAATGACGAGGAACTCCAAGGAGTGGTCTAAACTGTAGATCAACAAGAAGGAGAGATACAATCTGAGCCATAGATCTTCCATGGGTCCCACCTAACCACATCACTAGAAAATGAAGAGAAAGGTTTTAATTGTTGGTTAACTTGGAATGACGATGAGGAGTAGGACCGTTGATTAAATATTCCAAGGACCGTTGGATCCATCAGAGAATATTGTCGGAGAAGATCCTTAAAAAATAATTTTTTTACCCATTCTTTTGTAGTCCCAATGGCGATGATTGTCGACCTATTGGTAGGCAAAGAATAGATCGACAGTTGCGATCAAGTGAAGAAACGGTCATATAGATATTGTGTGTCGAGGTGATGTCTAGTGGTCCCGATATGAAGGAGATCAGATCGATGATCGAGAGTTAATCCGAGGAAATATCAGATGGTTGATGAGCATCATGGTTCATGCTTTGTCCAGAGAGCAGATCGCGTGCGATGGAAGAAAATTAGAGAACGATTTTTGTGGAGAATCTTTGGAGCCCAATTTTGAGGAAGAATCAAAGGGATTTGGAGTCGACCACGCGGATTTCTTTAGTTGGAAAAATCGATGAGAGTGTGAAGTGCATTAAGTGCTTGAATTTGTCTTGAGGAATGTGTATGGATCAAAAGAGAGCGAGTGGTGAGCTCTAAGGCTCTCAAGTGTGAGTGTGTGAAAAATGATGTGTATGTAAGTGTAAGCGAGCTTAAGCTCTATAGTTAGCAATGACATAAGGATGGGAGAGTAAGGAGTTTTGAAGTTGCAGAACCGAAAGAGGAACAATATGCGCAAGTAAGAAAATCTATGATACTCAGAGGTCCAAAGAGACAAGGAAACAAAAAAACATAAAATATGAACATTTAAGGGTGGCTAGGAGGTGCAAGGACAAAGGAACTTCTGCAAGTTGTGAACTAGTACAACATAAATAGAGAAGCATATGTGTGCAAATGAGGAAAGATTGAGGGAAGATATAATCAAGTGTTGTTGACATCTTGAGGATATTGAGTTAGTATCTACAGGTAGTGTTGAGTTGGAGCTCAGCAAAGGGGATTGGTGTCTCTTGAAGGTTGGTGTCTGCAAACACTATTGTTGAGTTGGTTATCATCCAAGGGGATTTATGTATCCTGTATGTTGGTGCCTACAAACATTGTTGTTGATTTGGTGCTCAACCAAGGGGATTGGTATCTCCTGCAGGTTGGTTCCTACAAACATTATTGCCGAGTTGGTTCTTAGTCAAGGAGATTGGTGTATCCTAGAGGCTAGTTCCTACAAGAATTGTAACAGTAGGTTGATGCCTACAAGATCTTATAAAGAACATTTTGTGGTTTTCATGCTAAATATCTGTGTACTATACCTTTGTGTTGATCTCTGTTGATATGATTGATTATGTAATGACTTGTTAAAGTGGTAAAGATAAAAAGTGGTAAAAATATGTCTAATACTGATGCACCCCCCCTCTCAGTATTAATGTATATTCCAACACATTTGAAGAGCTCAAATCCATTTACGTAGTGTGTATTGTTTTTGTTATAAACAATAATCTCCCTCCTTGGATTTAAATAAAGAGGGAGCATGCAATGTTAGCAATTATTGTTCTAGGTAAAAAAAATTCAATAATGTTTTCAACATACCATTTCATTTAGCTTGTTCATTACATAATTTATTATAAGTACAAGGTAATAAATATGTGTATTTTCAAATCATTAGCTAAGTACCAAGTTAAATATATGGATGTATATATTTAGCCCTGCATTATTGAAATTTTTTTAAAGTTATGGGCTAGAACCATTATGGATGACATCTCCAAACTAGTAGAACAAAAACCTTGAGGATAACACATTTTTGTGGTATGTTACGTAATGCATTTTAACAATATATTTTCTCTATTAGTTTGTGCAGTTTTTTTAATTGTTTGGTGTATTGGCATTCACATTATTCTATCTCTTTTAGGTTTTATCACATAAAAACTACTCACTCACAACATTTCCAATAGTCTTACATAAATACATCACTATTGGCATGCATAACCTCAATTTTTGGCCCCTTCCCACCACCATATGACCTCAAACTCACCACAAATATCCTAGTTGAACCCTGAAATTGACCAAAAAGGGACAAAACAAATAATACCCCCAAAAAGTGCACTTGGAAAGTGCAGATAATACCCCCAAAAGTTGCATTGCTATGCAAAAAAAAAACTAATTTTGATTGTTTCCATCCCTCACCAATGTGCCCAAAGTGGCATGATGGGAGTTTAGTTACATGTGGACCATCCTAAACCCTGATTGTTATTGTTACTATTGATTTGGTCATCTTTAACCACTATTTGGAATACCATGTCAAGGGGATTTAACCACTTTTCACTATAAATGAAGCATTTGAGGTCACTCCATTCATCCATTGTCACAAGTAGAGTTATGTTGCCAAAATATCACTTCATGAGGTCTTCTTCCTCTTGATAGTATATTTATTGCCTAGGTACCTTGCTTATCAACCAAGGAAGGAGTCACAACCACATAAAGGAATCCAAGAACCTGTCCCGAGGATGGATTTGGAGCCCATTAACTTCAACAAAATAATCCTCCAAATGTATTCTTTGGCCTTCTCATTGGTAATGGAAATTTCTATATATTCTTTTAGATTTCTTGTTCATGATAATGTAATGGTTTCTTTCTTTTATTCTTTATTGCATGAATAAGATAGGGTTTGAAGATTGTAAATTATACTTAGGGTTTGGTTTTCTATCTCTAAACACCATTTTCTCTAGGATTAATATGCAAACATTAAGCTAATGGGATTTGTTTACCCTTGTAACAAATCTGCACCAACAGTAGGTCTTCAAACAATGGGTAAGTTTGCATGTCAGCCAATATTTGGTCCCAAAACAACATTCCAATGCTCAAAAAGTTTAGGAAAGGAATTATTTGATGTGTACATACACTCCCTTCCTAAAAAACATAGGTATAGAACTACAAAAAAAAAAATTTAATGGGAGGAAGAGATTAGAATAAAACCACAAAAAAATGCCACTTCAACTATAGAAAAAGGATTATGAGAAGAATCATGATGGTAAGCAATCGGTTTCTATATTATCTGTAATGTGCTATATTTTACATTCATATTAAATTCTTTTTACCATATCTAACAACTATTGTTTCATTTATGTTTCCTGAGAGTCAACGCAATAAGATGCTCCACCCAATTCATTTGGTTTTCCTACTATGAGCACCTACAAGTAGTTCATTTGTTTGATACAATGCATATCAGGAACAATGCCACATAATTCTTATGGAGAATCTTAGATGGGAGGAATTACAAACATAAAATAATCAAAGTCTTAAGTTACATTAAGGAATCCATTCATGTGATGAAAAATTTGATTCATTCTTCTAGTGATGGAAAACTGACCAATCCTCCAAGTTATTAATAGAGCAAGAAGGCAATGTTGTAAAATACTTCATTAGAAAAATTAAATTTCTGATTGGTTTTACTTCAAACATGATATCTTAATGAAGAAAGGTGACTTTGGTGGGGTGAAAAATCACAATTGGCATACATTCATTAAGGTAACTCGTTATTTTCTCATATTTCTTATGATCACATACTATATACATTATTTGAATATTGTAATGGCAATTGTTTGTTTTAAATCTAGGAAAAAAATAATTTTTCCTTCTATGTTACAATATATTCTATCTCCATCTCTCCTAGATAGATTTGATAAAAGTAGTGCCCCTTGGAACTACATTAACCAAATTCAATAAGACCATCTCAAATGAATAGATTTACTCAAAATGAGACTAATTGTTTTTTAAATGATCTCAAGAATGAGTAACAACTATACTTTCTACATATATCAGGCATCCCATTACTAAGAATCATCACATTTTGTCAATAAAATTATTCCATGCAAAGTTCAATTCCCACATTGGCATATTCATAAGATAATATGAAAGAACATACACTTCATAGAAAGAGACATTTATGGTATTTTAATATATACACAATTTCTTATAGTTCATCCCATTAATTGTACTCATAATCTAGATGTATCTGGAATGCACTCATAATCTGAAATGTACTCATTGTTTATATCGTATAATCTTTACACTCTCGTTTTACACATGGAATGCAAAAGAATAAGAATGATTCATAGAGGAAGAACTTCCAAACATTCTTCACCTTTATACACTGCAAGCATATTGAAAATACCTACAATTTCAAGTGAAACAAACCCACTACAACAACATGAACTACATTAGTCTACCCATCTCTAGATTTACACTATACAAAATTTATTTTCCAAAAATACACAAATAGACACATCCAATATGACACGTCCTTGGAAATAAGAATCAAATTTACAATCTAGTATTTCCATATATCATTCTTCATATATACAGAGCTTCAAGAAGTAAATCGATACATCCTTTTTGTAATATCCCAATTTTGACCCTTTGGATGTTTTGGACTTAATTGTGGACAAGTGGATATAATGAAAAATATTGAATGACCCCATGTGTAAAATATGTAAAAATCTTGTATGAATTTGTCGTGTGGAGCTCAAGGCCAAGGCTCGACAAATTAATGCATAAGTGTGCAATTTTTATAAATATGATTTATATGTACCATGAGCTATACTTTCCATGGAAATCTCAAGAAATATAAAAATATGTCAAAAATTACCATCAAGGTGCAAGGATAGATGCAAAGGATCACAAGAGAGGCTATGAGTCCACTAGAGGGGAAGAGGAAATGGGATCCAAGAGGATGATAAATAATCACGAGTTTCATGACTCTCATTTCCTTTATATTTTTACCATATTTCTTATCAAAGACACCAACCACCACCCATTGAATGCAAGGGTTGGTTGGACCTGGGGAAGTCCACCTTCATTAATTATGAGAGCATGGGGGTTGAGTACAAATTTGGAGGAGCGTAAGAGGCTCCATATCCATAGGAATTCAAAACTCATGGAAATTTTAACCATCTATTTTCCCTTGCACTCTCTTCATGCAATTCAATTGTACCATTCCTCTTGTCTCATGCAAGGCATTCCATTCCTTTCCATTCTATTCTAGGTAGTCTTTGTCAAAGACTGTAATTTGAACTTGTAAGTGGCCAAGGAGAGATAATGAAGAAAATGTTTTGAACTTAATAAGAGATATGGAAGACTATAAAGAATCATAGAGGTTGGGTTGACGGGTATCCATACCCATCTTCCCTATAAATTGGTGCTCATTGTTCTCAAGGGTCAATATATGTCTCTGTTGAGTTGATCATGAACACATGTCACTCGTTGGACTCCTCTTGCACACACTGAAGAGCATTGGAGGGAAGAAAATACTTGAGGGACTATTGAGTAGAGAAGGGAAATATATTTGTTTTGTTGTGTGAGGTAGTGAAGGGAGTGTCATGGATAGGTTGGTTGGAGTGTTTCCTAGAGAGTTATAGGGTAAATAGTGTGGCTAATCCTAACAACACTTGGGTTGGGTGAGTAATCGAAGGATCTTGGACCAATTTCCTTCACCATAGTAGAATCATAAACTATAATGGGAGTGATATCCACAATAGATGACCTACAATTGGATGGAAAACTACTTTCTATCAACCAATTTCCTTGGACTAGCTTGTTCATAATATAAGTGTCCCACCTTGGCAATGAATTCATGTTTATAAATTTGTTGTTAAGATGGTAATTTTATGTCTGAAGTGGATAATAGAATTCATGGATGTATGATTTTTTACATGTTCAATATTGCATTGATAGGATACATGCCTTTGGAGTTTTAAACTCATTAGATTTTATTTGGTTTGGATTTTTGTTACACATTCATTATTATGTATATATTCAAACTTGAGTGGTGTTGTCCATGTTTAGCTCGAAGTATCCCTACATGATGGCATCTCTAAAGGATAAACACCAACCTAGTGTTGAGTAAAAGCCTATAGTTTTGTTTATTTTCCAAGTTCATGCATTTTTCTAAGTTTGAAGTGTTATCTTCAAATGAGGCCTTTGGAATTTTCCTTACATTTTTTCCAAGTCATGAAAAAATTCAAAAAAGGCTCAATGGCCTATTTGTTTGCATCGATTACATCTTCAAAAGAGTCCCAATTGGGACCTTTCAAAATGGATCAATGGCCATGTATTTCGAAGTGACATCTTCAAGAGAGTCATGATGACCTATTGAGGGTGTTTAACTGTTTCTCTTTAGAATTGGATTGATATCTTGGCAGGAGAATTTGATGTCATTCTTTTGAATTGGCATGATGGCCTATTAAGGGTGTTTGAATGTTATACTTTCAAATTGGCCCACTAACCTACTAGAGGGATTCAAATATTGTTCTTTCAAATTTACGTGATGGCCTATCGAGGGAATTATAATATTGTTCTTTCTAATTGGTCCAATGGTCTATCATGGGAATTAAAATGTTATTTTGAACGTGATTGATGGCATGTCATGCACATCTTTTGATTAGACCAAATAGGTTATTCAAAATGGGTCGAATGACCTATTTGTATATTTTTTTTCAATGGATGGATCAAGGTGATCTTTAGATCAAACCTGATGTGATTTTTTGAATAGCCCTGATGGCTTATTCAAAAGGGGTTTATAGACTACGTATGTGTGTGTTTATTCAATTAAGGTTTGATGGCCCAATGGGTATGCATTATGTTCAAAGGAATAAACCTTGGAAAGATGGATCACCGAAGGAACTATTTAGCAAAAAAAGGTATGTTTGAGCATAAGAGGTTTAGTTCAAATGTAAAGGTAACTAATAAACCCAAAAGGGTTAAATTTGAAGAAGAAGACAAAAGGTGCCCCTCTTCCTCGATAAGGCTACCAAGGGAAATGGGTACATTACACTTTTCCAAATTTGTTTTCTTGCAAACATGTTCCTATGGTATTTTCTCATGATCCACGGACTTAACAATAGTGGATAATTGTATTTTACCTTAAGCCAACATGTGAGTGCTCACTGCTATGGCCATTATAGGTTGCAAGCTCCTTTGCACTCGTAAAATTTTAAATTGAAAATAAAACAAACATTAATGCATGTGTATATTAGGTATTTTTGTTTCCTACTTCAATTTAATATGCCCCTAATTTGGCCTTAATAATTCTTATATTTAAAGATATCAAGTATTTTATTTATAAGAGAAAGAAATATTCATGTCTAGGAATGAATGCTCATTTAATAAAATTTTATGCATGAATAATAACCAGGAGTTTCATGAATTTATGAAAGAAAATGTCTCTTATCTAAAAATTGGTGTAGTTTTTATTTCTCCAAATTTATACTCCAAAATTTTGTGTCAATATTTTCTCAAGCTTCCTCCTTTTCAACAAAGTTTATCCTATTGGATTTTCCACCCTACCATAACCAAAAAATACTCCATTTCACCTAGAACCCCCTAGTTAGAACCCCCTAGTTGTAGATACTATATGAAAAAAATGCACAATAAAAAAATGTTTAAAGGGAATGAATATCTCCTTCACCAAAAGTTTTTGTTACTCTCAAAGAACCATTGTGAAAGCCCCATCGTAAATAAGAACAACACTTAATCAGGGCTCAACACAATTTAGATCTCTCTCCACCAACTCTCCATGAAATTTCTACATTATCCCAACCATCCAATAATAAGTAAAGTCTCATAACCACCCCTCCTCGCTTTCTTGGCAGTTTTGCTTGCTTTGGACTCTCGTGCTTGTGTTTACTGACAAGGTATTTGACTGCCGGCAATTGCTTTGTAAAGAAATTATACCTTATATAAATTTGAGCAATTTACCCCTCCTCTCCTTATTATATAGTACCCCTCCTCTCCTTATTATATAGTGCTCATGCATAATTCCATAATTTTTAATTATCTAATATGCTTATTACTTACACACCTTCTACTACTTTTCCTTCATATTACTCTCCCACTTCCCAATTGTTTTTTCCTCTTTTCTTTAAACTCACGTGTGTATGTGCACATAATTGTTCATTTTTCTAATTAACAACAAATGGTTTGTTTCCGTTAATTTAAACATTCTATTACATAATTACTTTACTGTGCTCTACTTTATACTTTTTCACATTAAAGCCAAATCTTGTTTTTTTAACAATAATGAGTAATATTTTTATTAGAAAAAGGATCAAATCCAAACCACATAGCCTTGTAATAAAGTTGATTTTGTTTCCGTTAATTTAAACATTCTATTACATAATTTCTTTACTTTGCTCTACTTTATACTTTTTCACATTAAAGCCAAATCTTGTTTTTTTAACAATAATGAGTAATATTTTTATTAGGAAAATGATCAAATCCAAACCACATAGCCTTGTAATAAAGTTGATAAAAATATGGATGCATCCCATGAGAAACATAACAAATCCCTTGTTCCAAAATTTCATATAGTTATCTAACCAACAACTATTATAATTGTGCCAACAAGTATATTTCCTAACAAACTATCCTACTAAAAAACAACTAGACAAAACATTTTAATCAAAGAAAATTTTAAAAAGTCGGCTCATACAAGGCATCCTTTAGCACCTAGTTTTCCTTCTTGTCCTCCTTGTTATGTGCATCCATTTTTAATTGCATTGTAATGAGTAGAACAATTATTGCAACTTCCAATGTGAAATTGGGATTACATTGAGCCCCCACACTTCCTTCCTTCAAGCCAAATGAGTCAAAAGAAAGAGAAACAGATTATCAATTCTTTAGAAGGAAATGAAGAAAAATAGAAATATGAGCCACTACATAAACTAAATATGCCAAATAAAGGTTCAATTATAATTAACAACTTCTTTGTACCTACTCAAATTTCCCAAACTTATGTTTTAGGTCATGCATTTCCCTTAATTGAGTAGAAATATGAACAACATGCCTATATTTCTCTTGAATTTATACTAAAAAACTTTCGCCCATATTATTTCAAGTGTTTACATCAGAGAACTAAGGACATCATAGATTGATGGGCTTCTACGACCCCCATTTTTCATTATTTCACACTTCCACCAACCTCCACCAATTTGTACATCACACACTAATTCTTCCTAGATTGAGCCATCCTTCCTATAATTCCAATAATTCCCAAAATCAAATGTGTGTCACCTAGAGTACTAAGACCCACTAGGGAAATTTCAAAACATTCACCCACTTTATTCCCTAGATTATGATGACCATGTCCCATACCATGAAAACCATAGGTAAGGGGGGGAAGAAACTACTCTTCTACATTAGAAAAATAGGCCTCCTAAGGAAATTATAAAATAATAAGCCATATGTGCCACATCAAATCCAAGTATGCTACATCATACTACCATGTAAGTTAGGATAAACTAGAATTATGAGATAAGAGTTAAAAATAATAATGAAAATTTCATATTCTTGTACATAGACAATAAATGATAATAAATATCATACAATAAATAAATATTATTAATATATAATATGAAAGTAGAATAAATAATATATTATTAATACATGATAATAATTTATTATATAGTCATAATATAATAATATATATAATGTAGAATATAATAATATATCTTATAATAATGTAGAATATATAGTATAATCATAATATAATATGAATTAATAACTATAATATAATAATTCTATGAATGAATGTGAATGTGACATTAGAACAAAGGTATAATATGATATAATAATATATTATAATAATATTGGATATATAATTTAATCACAATATAATATGAATTAATAATTATAATAAAATAATACTATAAGTGTGTTACATAGGAAAAAGTCAATATTTATTATACTTTATTATATTATAATACAAATATGATTGTGGGAAAAGTAATAGAGGATATTTATAATATGAATTAAAATTGAAATGGTCAACACAAAATCTATATAATATTAAATTAATTATTATATTACAACTCTATAACTACTAATTGAATATTCTATTATAATTGTATAATATTATTATATAATAATAGCAATACACTATTAATATGTAACATAAGTATATATTATTATTGATATATAACAATAATGGAAATATAATAAATAAATGATAATAGATATCATACAATAAATAACGAAAATACTAAAAATACAAAATATTCTATATTGAGTATTTCAAGGATATTGAACATATCTTGAGAACCAAGATCTTAACTAAGTTGAGGTATACATATGGTTAAGTATTGTCAAATATAAACATGACACATAATCTTCCTTGAATTTTATATGTACAACTCAGTGATTATCGTTGAATCAATTCTTGGAAATTCTATTGGTTATTGAATTTCCATTTCAACAAGCATGATTTTTCTTATAAGGACCATTTTTGGAGAAAATTTTCTCTAATGAGCCGAGCCTTCAATCAAAATAAAACCACTTTGAGAGAAGCTAAGCCAACATGCTATTATTAATCAAAATCACCAACAATTGGTAGCATTGGGGAGTGCATCATGATCCAGATTGGATCATTATATTTTTTTTCATCGTCTCTAGAAACCTCTCAAAAACTAAACAAAACAACTCTGAAGCAAAAGGGAAGTTCACCCTCCCATGTATCATAGCACGACATCTATCTAGAGCTATCCAAAATTGTCGCAAAAAAATGGTAGATGATCTAACACATCATGGCCTCTGTGCCAAATAATCAACATAATACAAAAGAGCACAACTAATGCACTACCCATCACTAGTAAAGTGTGCAATGATCATCACTAACAACGATAGACACCTAACCTCCTTTGCACTGAAACAAACAATCTGTAGTTGTCCACTAGACACCTGAAAATGAACTGGATAAAGTACATCAACCACAATATATCTCTGAGAGTACATGAGATGACTCACATCCCATCGATCGATTAGTTGCACCAAGAACCTAGAGTTCCCCTTCAGGGATGTAGCCTCCTCATAGTACTTAATGAGGCCTACATTCCTCAATAGGACTTGGATTGTTGTAGTAATCGGGAAAGGATATAAATCCCTCTCCCTCTCCCTTGCCTCCCAATCCCGTACAACATTGTATAGGTCAACCCTCTACTCCTGCTCCTAATGTTGGTCTCTCTGCTGACATATCTGCATGATTAACATATAAAATACATCAGCCTCATACATAAAACATATAAAAAAATATAGTAAATGAGAAATCTATTTATAAATACCAAAAAATATTTTTCTTCAAAAAATAAGTTAATTTCATCACCGGTGTACCTAAAAAATAGTCAATCATCGCTTGTGGTGCGTATATTACTTGTGCCCATCGTCTACAGTGCACACATGTAACACAATGCACCGCATAAAAACAAATTATATCATTTTATGCAATGCATTGTATAACCTTACCGCACCGGTGCGTTAAGGTTAATTGACACACCGTCTAAAATAATAAAAGCTAAAATCCTAAAGCACCATAAAACCATTTTTTTTTTAAATTGTTACTGCGGTACGTAGCCTTTCTCGACATGCACCGGTGCGTTACATGAAAGAAGATACGTCGCGCCAATAATTATTTAAAAATTGATAATTACAGTACTTTGGCATTTAGGCTCTAATTTTTGACGGCGATGCGTCGGTAAAATTACGCATCGGTGCGTTACAATTTACCCAATGCACTGGTGTGTAGAGTTTACAAACGCACCGCCAAAAAAAATTAGGCATGGTGTTTCGAGGCACCCTCTAAATTTTAGAGTGCAACATCTGTCGTGCGAGCCAAACGACTTGAATACACCGCACAAAAAAAAAGAGTGGAAACTTAATTGAATTTGCAATTTTAATCTACTAAAAGTTTAAGTTATAGAGAAATAATACATTACCTGGAAATTTCCTCGTCGTGGAGGCATGGTTGCCACGTAGTCCAAAAAACCAAATTTTCCCACCATTTGGAAAAATTTGAAAGTCACGCACTGAGAAACAGATGGAAGGATGGAAAGAAAGGGAATCACTGACATCAGGGAACTTCAAAGAGGAAAAAGTTGGACCGATGCTTGAGAGGTCTACAACACTGAAAAGGGTAAAAATGAATTTTATGGCCGGTAATTTTTTTTTTAATTTAACCCTGTTATGGTGTGCTCGATTAGTATACGCACCGATGCATTAGTATTTAAGTAGCGCACCATAATATATATATATATATATATAACCCTACCACGGTGCACCATTTTTTAGAGCAATGGTGCACACCAGGGCGTCCATATTTAAGTAGCACACCAAAGTTTTTTTTTTAAATAACCCTACCACGGTGCACCATTTTTAAGAGCACCAGTGCATCCGCAGTAGAAAACTCACAGGTGTGTTATGTATTTGTAAAAGCACTGTAAAAAAACATCCACTAAAACCTCTATCTGCTAGCCTCCGCTATAAATAGATTTTTGGACTATTTTTATAGGAGCTTCTACCAAAACCTCTGCTAGAGGGTATTTTCCTTGTAATGAACCCATGTGTATCAAAATTTTCGACAACAACAAGATATTTTGTGAGCCAACTAGAGTCGTCGATCCCTTGAAAGGTTTGGTCAGAGAAGATCCTAATCGTCGGTCTTAAGAGTTAGAAGTGAACGACAACAATGACGAGGAACTCCGAGTGATCTAAACTGTAGATCAACAAGAAGGAGAGATACAATCTCAGTTGTAGATCTGTCATGGGTCCCTCCTAACCACCTCACGAGAAAATGGAGAGACATGTGTTAATCGTTGGTTAACTTGGAATGATGATGAGGAGTAGGACCATTGATTAAAAACTCCAAGGACCGTTGGATCCATCAAAGCATATTTTTGAAGAAGATCCATCAAAACTAAATTTTTTACCAATTCTTTTGTAGTCCCGATGACGATGATTGTTGGCCTCATGGAAGGAAAAGAATAGATCAACGGTTGTGATCAAACAAAGAGACGATCAAATAGATATTGTGTGTCGAGGTGATGTCTAGTGGTCCCGATATGAAGGATATCAAATTGATGATCGAGAGAGATTTAATCAGGAAAGATGGGATGACTCACACGGCATCATGGTTCATGCTCTGTCCAGAGATAAGATTGCGTGCAATGGAAGAAACTTAGAGACCAGTTTTTGTATGGAAGAAACTTAGAGACCAGTTTTTGTGGAGAATATTTGGAGCCTGATTTTGAGGAAGAAGAAAAGGGATTTGGAGTTGACCACATGGATTTATTTTGGTTGAAAAATAAATGAAGTCGTGAAGTCCATAAAGTGCTCGAATTTGTCTTGAGGAATGTGTATGGATCGAAAGAGAGTGAGTGGTGAGATCCGAGGCTCTCAAGTGTGAGTGTGTGAAAATGGATGTGTATGTAAGTGTAGTGAGCTTAAGATCTATAGTTAGAAGTGAGAAAAGAATAGGAGAGTGAGGAGTTTTGAAGTTGCAGAACCGAAAGAGGAACAATATGCATGAGTAAGAAACTATTTGATACTCAGAGGTCTGAAGAGACAAGGGAATGGAAGAAAAGAAGATATGAACATCTAAGGGTGGCTAGGAGGTGCAAGGACAAAGGAACTATTGAGACCTAAGACTGCACCCTTGTCCCTCCTCTCTCTTTTCTGTATACCTTCATAAAAATCATTCCTCTTTTGGTTGGTCAAGTCAATTTCCCATTGCTAAATCATTTGGTTTTCATCATTATCTTTCTTGATTGATTCTTGCGCAAATTGTTTCTATTTTCTTGAAGGAAAATTGCATGTCGTGATTTGGTTTGAAATACTTGTCAACGTGTTTTCCATTGATTGAGATTGCAGTAGGTCAACCAAGTCTTTTTTATGCATAGGGAACACCCGTGGACAAAACGCAGCAATTCGGAGCAGTCCATTTCAGGCTAAGATTGTGAGAACATATAGGTTAAATTTGCAACGGTGGAGATCCAACAACCCACTCAAATAAACTACTCTCGTACATTCAAAGTTCCAGAAAGGTGTGAGGTTTAACCACACATTTATAAAAGCTTCACTCCACGACTTCAGTGTTCATGCATCCGAGCTCATCTTTGTTTAAGTCTCACGAACCTCGAAATATTGAAGCCTCGAAGCACTGGATCCCTGGACTGCCACGTCAGATCTGGAGGATCAACCATCCATAATGTTTTACTTTAGAACAAGCATAGATCACCGGATCCCTGAAGTGTTGAAGCCTCCAAAATACCACGTGTTGAAGTGCCACATCACTCTGTTAGTCCGGTCCTCTGAGAGTTATACATACTTTGCGTTTGAAATCCCCCGAACCCTGAAGATCCGGAGACACGTAGCACTCATCCATGGTGACACATAACATCCATTAGTCACTGACATGTGGCACTCATTTTAGGTCATTTGGATTACGCCATCCGCTCATTTCTGAGTGACACGTGTTAATCTCTTTCATGCATACACATCAACAATAGTGATGTCATGTGGACACCTCATATCCGATAGATCAACACTCCAAGATATTTTGGATCAGATCAAACTCAGTTCTCCGGATCCCCAAACTACCGAAATGCTAAAGTACCAAAGCCCCGGAACATCAAAGAGTTGAAAGGTTAACACGTCAGCTCTAAGATATTATCATTCCGGGGGATTTCGATGCATAGAAAACTTAGTCTCATGAATCATCGGAGCCCCGAAGTACCATGTCACTCCGCAACTCCGGGCCTCCGGGAGGTATCCAGACTTTGCATTCAAGAGCTCTCAAACCCCTAAGATCCAGAGACACATGGAAGTCATCAATTATGACGTGTGGCAGTCTTCTATCATGACATGTGGCACCCTTTTTAAGCACCTTTAGGCATGTCATATGTACTATTATGGGTGACATTTCTCATCCTTCTTTCTATGACACATCATCAATTCACATCACACTAACACATCAGATCCAAAAGATTGTCACTATGGGAAATTCACAAGCTTTGCACTCCAAATCTCCCGAACTCTAAAGAGTCGGAGTCCCAAAGTCCCAAAATGTTTAAGGGTAAGATAATCTCAGGTTAATTAGCATAAGTGTTGGTTAATGACTCTGGGAGATATGAATATTATGCACTCCAAAGCTCCTAAATGTCAAATTTTTGAAGCGTCTTATCTTTGTTAATGGCATATTCTGAAGTTTGAAAAAGGCGCCAAACCAGGGAACATCGAGCTAGTCCACGTCATCAGATTTCTCATCTAGAAGAAGTTCGACGATAACCAACAGGTACATAACATAAGTTCCAGAATCCGGACACTACAACGCCACAACCAAGGAACTTGAGAAGCTATAATCCGGACTCCAAAAAGAATATCAGAGACTCCGAAAAAATGCCAGATGACTTGCTTCTTTCCTTGAGGAGATAAGTTGGGGAAAAAAACTGCCAACACATTCATTTATATCCAGTGGCCTCCAACAACGCACATGCATGCCAGTGCTCAATACAGAACTCAATTATGTCGCTCCTAGTCATTTTCTGTCAAATCTCGGTTCACTTCAGCATATGCATCAATTTGGTTTCATTGCAAGTAGCATTTTTTAGTTGTTCAATTGAAAAACTCTTTTAAATTCAGGCATAATAAGTGTTATTTTATGTGTGATAAGAACCACTCCTCTTTGATTAAGTCAATCTCAGTGTGTTTTATTTAAGTTAATAAGTTGTTTTACAGTTGATGTGTAGATCTAAGCCTCAGTTTCACATTGGTCGAGGGCCTCGACATCTGTAATAAATAGGAATATTTTGTATGTTAGAAGTGTTCAATTTTGGGAGAAGAAGATCAATACAACAACTGGTTGGATTTTTTTTTGCATGGATTAAATCTCTCTACCTGGTGAATATACTATTGATGGCAGTGTGGTTTTGTCCAAATTTGTATGTGTTTCTCTTATCTTGAATACAGTTTTGATTTGTGCAAAGTACATTTCTTTTCCTTTAGCTATTGTATAACGTGTCTTTATTAATATGAAACATGTGAGAACATTTGTGCTTTGATGAAGATTGGTTTTTATTGCAACCTGTGGGAGTAACTGTGTTTTTGGTACATGTTTAATTCTTTTAAATGATATTTTAAGACTTAAACTTCTAGCAATAGATTTTTCATTGAATGGTTTGTTGTTTTCCTTTGTTTCTTAACTTTATTGTCCCACTTGTTTGTCCTTAGTGTTCCACCAGAAAAGGAGGACCCTCATCCATGTCATTTGGCCAACCCAACCATGCTCATGTATTGGTAAACCAACCCTCTAATTGACCCACAAATCAAAAACCAACCATCCATAACTTGAGGTGGCCTAGCTCTACCCTTTATCGGTCAGGTGCAGACTTTAGGACCAATATCTTATAGCATCGTTGTCAGGGAACAAAGTAACGAGATATATTTCACTAGGAGAATGACACCGATCATATCTTACCTTTGA
This sequence comes from Picea sitchensis, assembly GCA_010110895.2. Taxonomy (NCBI): domain Eukaryota; kingdom Viridiplantae; phylum Streptophyta; class Pinopsida; order Pinales; family Pinaceae; genus Picea; species Picea sitchensis. The sequence goes on along the minus strand of SNQJ01S0175040.1, from coordinate 136 downwards.
TGGTAAACAAAGATCAAACACATTCAGACTGCCATCTTTCACCTAGTGACTCCACTGAGTAAACTTCACAAAAGAAATTTTGGCACACATAAAAGGACTCATGAAATCCATGAAAGGTGAATTATGAGTTGCAATT
>SNQJ01S0175039.1:14055-33983 GCA_010110895.2 Picea sitchensis | reverse complement strand
CCATCAAATGTTAAGAGAAACAATGTATCCAAACGCTCCATCTTGTCTGGAGTATGCTCACAGTTGACAACATCAAGAACAACACCGAGTTAAGTGTCAAGACCTTGGTCCAATGCTCCTTCTAAATGGCTGTGATCTGTCATCTGCACCGAGATCGTACTGTCCTCCATCACCCAACGAGAACCAGATGACAAGTTTAATGTTAGTCCCGTGAGTGTTAATTTTCTTACAGAGACATCAAAAGTTCTATTTGCCATTATCATACTCCTGTTTCGAGATGAAGACTAATACAAACAATGATTTTGATTTTGATCACGAAAGGTTTTCCTTTTGATTAAAACAAAACTTTCACTGGCACAGGAGGCCCAGTTACAACCAATTAGCCGTTGAAAAGCAGAGATTTCACCGACTAATTAGCAAATTCTAAGGTGGAATAGCCGGTGAAACTACAGAGAAGTAATTTGGGGGATTTAGAGATAGAAAAAAGCGATTTGTGGGTGATTTAAAAGATAAGATGGCATCAAAGAATTAATCACCCAATTATGAAATATTTAATTTCAAGATTTTGTAGAGATATATGAGGTAAATGCTCACATGGTCAGCTAAGACTTTGCTCGCAACTGGTGAAAGATTTCAGTTACTGAAGACTTGTGTCTTTCCCATCATCGACACAGAGACACAACAAATGTAGAAGACCATATTTCAGAGACAATTTTTGAAAACAGTTCGATCTAAAGGAATTAGATTTAGTTATCCTATTGTATTTAGTTTTGTTTTTTATTTTCTATATTTAGAAATCCAGATCTAGTTTTCCAGGATCTGAGACTTGTTGTAAAGGCTATAAATGCCTATCTTTTTCACATACCAAGGGGTTCAATTTTGGATACAGAAGATACTATATTGTAAACAAACTTTTTCATATGATAATACAAATCACAGTTTTCCTTCTCTATTGATGTCAGATTCTCATCTTTCCTTCTGTACTCTTATTCAAGTTGTTTTAGCTGCAGAATGACTGTCATCTCATTGGTTAGATCATAACTTGATTAATAGTTGCTTATAATTGTTTATTAAACCCTACATTTGTATTTGGTTTATAAGCATTGTTTTCTTACCCACTTAAAAGGTATCATATGATTATTGATCCTTGAGAGCACTGGTTCATTTGATTCTCATTTTGACTGTCTGAATACCATACTGTATTTGAGTTATCCCATTGATCCACACATACAAAATACAAAAACAAGTTTACCTTAAGTTACCAAGCATCTTTGTCTTACAACCTCAAAGAGTTTCTTGGAGTGATAACAAGGAGTCCAACTAATCCGAAGACCAACAAATCCACTATGATGCATTTCTTGGTCAATTTTGGAACATCTGAGCAACCTAAATATGTTAACTTGGGCACCTACTTTTGAGATTCGGAAAATTACACATTCACGAAGTTGTTCAAGAAGTATCGATATGTTTTTTCCTGGACATATGATGATTTGAAGACATATGATACACATATTATACAACATGTGATCCCCATCAACTAAGGGATCAAGTCTTTCCAGCAAAATCTTAGAAAGATACATTCGACTCTCGAACCTATGATACATAAAGAACTCAAGAAGTTATTGGATGCCTGAATCATTTTCAAAGTGAGACATTTGAATTGGGTCTCTAATATGGTGCTTGTAAGAAAGAAGTCAAGAGAAATAAGAATCTGTATAGATTTCAAGAATCTCAATCGCGCTTCTGAAAAAGACAATTACCTAGTTCCCCCTATGGAACAAATCCCGCAACTTGTCTCTAGATCCGAACTATTCCCTCTATTGGACGAGTTTTCAGGGTGCAATCAGGTTCTCGTGGAAGAACGAGACTGATTAAAAACTACTTTCTGAACTAAATGGGGAACTTATGCTTACAAACAGATGCCCTTTGGTCTAATGAATGCAGGAGATACCTTTCAGAGGGAAATGGACATTGCTTTCAAAGTATTAATCGATCAAAGCGTGGTGGTTTACCTTGATGATGTCACCATTTATTCTAAAAAAAGAGAAGTCCGCCTAAAATATCTCAGACAAATTTTTGAACAGTGCATAAAATATGGGATTTCTCTAAATTCCAAGAAAACTATATTTGCTGTTTCAGAAGGTATTTTATTAGGACACATTATTTCTAAAGACAATATTTCGGTGGATCCATAAAGAACCAAATCCATTTTACAAATTGCTCCACCACACAACAAGAGGTCCATGCAATCATTCATCGACAAAATCAATTTTGTAAGAATATTTGTTCCATATTTTTTTGAAATTGTGAAACCATTACAAAGGATGATTAAAAAAGACGTGTATTTCAAGTGGATACCGTTGGAGAAGGAAGCATTTGAAAACATTAAAACTGCTATAGCCAATGCACCATCTCTTCAGAGTCTTGATTTCTCCAAAGATTTCCTTCTATACACATCCATGTCCGATCACTCGTTAGTAGCAATGCTCACGCAAAAGGATGAACAAGGGGACGAATACCCCGTCACATTTATGAACACTAGGTTACAAGGTGATGAACTAAATTATCCTCTGGTGGGCAAGAAATTTTTTTCTATCCATAAATCCATCAAGTAGTTCAGACCTTATATCCTAAAAAATCATACTAAATTCATCGTCCCACACCCAGAAGTAAGGTCTCTTTTCGTTAAAAAAGAAATGGGTGAAAGATGAGGGAATTGGATGACATATCTACAAGAGTACGACCTCGAATTCAAACTAGCTAATATTGTGAAAGGTTAAGGCTTATGTAAATTAGTGACACAAGGAGCTGGCGTTGAAGAACAATAAGAGGAAAGTTGGAAATATGAACCTACAATGTATACTCAACAATTTCCATATGTCCCAACCATTGAAGGATCATATTTAAATGACCTTAAATATTATCTGCAACATGACACTACTCCGAAACACCTCAATGCTAAGCATACAAGAGTGCTACAGCTGAAATATTTACAATATCAGCTGTTACATGGTATCTTGTTCAATTTTTTTTATGATGGAGTGTTACTCAAATGTCTTGAAAGACAAGATGCTGATAATGTACTAAAAGATATGCACGATGAACTAGTTGGTGGTAATTTTTTAGGAGACAAAACGACCCACAAAGTGCTGAGAGCAGGATACTACTGGCCCATACTCTTCAAGGATGCTCATGCATAATCAAGGAGCTGCGAAGCATGTTAGAAGGCCAGGGGAAGGGAATGTAAAGCTGATTTTCCTCTCCAACCTATAGCAGTAGAAGAACCCTTCGAGCAATGGGGACTAGATATCATTGGTGAGATAAATCCTCATTCATCTAAGAAACACATTTATATTCTGACTGCTACTGATTATTTCATAAGTTGGATTGAAGCAATACCTTTAGTGAAAGTGAATGAAGAGGTAGTAATAAATTTTATCGAGAAAAATGAGGTTTGGAATTCCTAAATCTTTAGTGTTTGATAATGCTACTTATTTCTCATCCTTGAAATTATCTGAGTATTCATTGGAAAAATGGATCATTTTAAAGTACTCAACCAATTACTATCACCAGGGAAATGGATTAGTAGAATCTACAAACAAGAACATCATCCATATCCTTAAACGAATCGTGGTTGATCCCCAGAGAAATTGGCACAATGCATTACAAAATTCTCTCTGGGCGGATTGTGTCACTCCTAAAGCTTCCATCGGAACATCATCTTATTTTCTGGTGTATGGGAAAGAAGTCGTTCTACCCTCAAACATATACCTACCTTCCCTCCAACGCACACAATAGTCTCAGGGAAGAGAATGCCCTGTCATCCAAAGTCATATCGATACCTTGCTGAACCTCGAGGAAATACGTGACAAAACCAAAAGCAAGTTTGAAGCTTACCAACAAATAGTAAAACATTGGTTTGATAAGAAGTCTACAGGTGAGAAAGAGTTCCAAGTTGGGGACTTAGTTCTAAAATGGGACAAGTCACATGAAGATAAAGGGAAAAATTCAAAGTTCCAACAACTTTGGCTTGGTCCCTACCTCATTAAAGAAAATATTGGTCAAGGCACTTTTCGATTGCAAAACCTTCAGGGGGAAATTGAATCTCTCCATGTTAACGACCAAATCCTCAAACACTACATCAGTTAGACATTGAGGCTGTTGATCACTTGTACATAAATAAATCCCGATTACAATTTTCATTTTATTTTGTTTCTTAGTCAGGTTGGTTTTCTTAATATTTTTTATTATTATCATTTTTCCTTTATCTTTCTTGATGACTACCTTTGTGATTTTTAATTTCTCACAACTTATCCCAAGTCACATGTCCAAATGTAGTACATCTGGTGAATATATCCTAAATATCTATGTAATAAGATGTCAAATCTACATATCTCCCTAGACATGTAAGACCTTTACGCACTATCACAAGTCAAGATACGGTGGAGGAACATAGCTTATCAATACAAAGAGACACTAGGAAAACATAGAGCCAAGAGATTGCACTGAACAACAAATTTCTATGTTATACAAGCTAAACGAAAATGATCTAGATGAAATGTTCATAGTATACTAGGAATTGCAACTCAGGAAGTTTGCTCATCCATAATCAAGTTAGCAGATCTCACCATCACATGTGCCATCCCTAGTGCCTTTAAAGGTTAACTGGAATCCCCACATCCATCTGTATCTCTAAACAAAAGAGAATCAAATATTATAAAAGGTAAAGGCTTTCCATATCACATGGGACATGGAAGTATCTCCGCCAGGGCTATGGACGCTCGCTGGAAACAGAGCAAGGCTTATGACACCAGGGTGACTCTTTTGGGGATATGGACGGTCGCTGATAGCGAAGTGACACCAGAGAAATGCACTATAACATGTATTCTCAACATTCTTTATGTTTCATTTCTATTATACTACCCACGTCTTCCTTTCTATCCATTTACCATGTGAATAAAATCTCAATTTGTAAGCAATTTGTTAATTGGAAAAAGGTCTCACTCCTCTTTGAATCACCTCAGTGTTTTCAATATGCAAGCTATGGGACCTATCTTTTCTCTCTTATGATTTTGTATAATGAAGCACCCCTCCTAAATTATGTGTAGACATCATCTTGCAGAGATCCAAGGCTTTGCCTAGTGTGTTTCCATTTGTTGTGGCATGCACTACAACCCTCCATTTCTCCATTTGTTCTTGCTTACCTTCTTGGAAAATGGATCCCCTTATCTTTTGAGCCTAAGAGAAATCCTCATAAGTCTCCTTCTCCACCTCAAGATACTTAGAAAACTCATGCTTTTACCTAAAAAAAAATCAAGACTTGGTGTTGAAATCCAAATTCGAAATCGAAAATTTTTCTTCTAACTTCTCCAAAAAATTCAGAGGAGTTTCTTCTAACTTCTCCAAACAATTTGGAGGAGTTTCTTCTAACTTCTCCAAATAGTTCAAAGGAGTTTCTTATAACTTCTCCGAACAGTTTGGAGGAGTTTCTTCTAACTTCTGTGAACAGTTCAGAGCAATTTCTTCTAACTTCTCCGAACATTTCAAAGAAGTTACTTTCTTTTGCCTCGATAGGCATTGATATCATAGAAGTTAGAGGAAATTCCTCTCATGTGTTCAGAGGAGTTAACTCTAACTCCTCTGAACACTTCGAAGGAGTTCCTCTGATTGCTTCTGATCTTATTGGAGAGCTTCATCTCTGACCCTCCGATCGCACCTACCATATTTAATGCCAAAACGACTGTTTGAGTATGTAAACAAAACATGGTCATGTTATTGTTATCCAACTGTGGGTAATTGAGCAAAGAGCCCCTAGGTCAAAACACGCCAAGCTATTAAATTTTAAGCTCCGACTTATCCCTACTCAACATGTGGCGACATAATCTAGGTAAGGGCAGCTCACCTTTCTTTTTCTCTAAGGTTAGGTCAGGTTTTCATTTAATTCTTAGCCTTTTCTTTGTTTCTTTTTTTATCGCCCTAAGTAGATAGTTTTATTCCTCCCTCGCCACCTTACCTTTTGATAATCCCTTGTTATGCCAATCTAATACGCATCTTCTTACCATTATGAATATCGTTCTTTTCCCTAACATGAATTTCCAGTCGGCCCTATTTCTTTCACCACAACAACTCTTCTTTCCTTCCTTACAATCAATCTTGATCTGAGCACATAGACTTAGATTGGAAGGATTATAGGGGACAAAACCTATAAATCCATTCTTGGTCATTCCAAAAATCACCATGCTCGGCTTGCAGAAAAATCCCCACTTTTTTTAAATACCGAAAGCTTTTAATTTAACTACTCCGAACACATCGGAGGAGTTATTGCTAACTCCTCCGATGCGTTCATAAGAGTTAAAGACTTTTCCTCCAATCAACTTAGAGTACTTGAAAATAACTCCTCCAATCATATCAGACGAGTTACTTTCAACTCCTCCTATATGATCAGGGGAGTTTCTTTCAAGTGCTCTGATCCTTACTACAAAACCTATGGAAAATCCCTCCGATGACCAAGCAAAAGAGTTAATATTAACTCCTATGACCTCATCAGAGGAGTTCTTACTAACTCCTTTGATGCAATCAGAGGAGTTGTCCTTAACTCTTTCAATCGCCACTCTTTCAAAATTATTCCACTTTATCAGAGAAGTTAATAATAAATTCTCCGATATGTATCAGAGAAGTTAGTTCCTTGGCCTTTGATTTCGATTTTCAAGCCTAACATCTAGCCTTTTTCCTCCAATTTGTTTTCCAAGGTGCTTAAGCATGGTCTACTTTCAATATTTTAGCTGCACTTAAATTGGTACATAACATCTTGTTATTATGTCTTAAAATTATCTTTTTGATAGGTACACACATGTCATCGAGGAAGAAGACGGCATGAAAAGTATTTGGAGCTGAGCCCTCTGGAAGCTCCCAACAAGCAGAAGATGTTGAAATAGTCGGGGCTATATATGACGATACAAATGGACTTCTAGAAAAAGATGGAGAAACTATGAAATCGGGGGAAGTGTATGACATGTTTAAAATTCAAATTTCTCTACAGAAGTGGAAGAGCCAGATGAACTACAGACCTTCAAGAATATAATAAAATTAAGAATCTTTAGGGTGGTAGCACACCCAACGGTCTTCCCCTGCACATATTCCATTTCATGGATTTTGAAGAACATCGATATAAATAATCGATATGTCTACAATGCACAAAAGGAACCTATTGCTTAATTTCAACCATAATTTATAGCTAAATGCTATCACATTGAAGAAGGCAATAAACGATTGGATAGCAAGCTCCTCAGTGAATTTGAATATACGCCAAAAGACTAGTTTCCAAAATAGTATAGGGTGGACAAGAAATTTAAATACAAGCCTAAAATTTGGTACCCCATGACTAACTTAAGAAGCTCCCATCAGTATTTGGTGGCCATGCTATGCAGGCTATACAGGGAGCCAACTACAACTCAATTCTCCCTATCATTTATGCCCTTGATCTATTTCTGCACAAATGTAGGTGTTTCATTTAATTCGGTAGATATATTATCTGAAAATATCACTGCTGCCATATCTACAGTAACACAAGCACACACAATAACATTTCCCAATTTCCATATGTCCTCGTACCTCCTGGACATAATGTGCACAACCCACAAGTATCCGAACATGGGGTGGATTTGGTTTCTAGACGACGACTCAATCCACATCTATTGCAAAGTGCTCTAGGAGAAAAAATACCGTACTGAATACCAAATAATTTGTGAGCACTTCCTTTCTCCTTTATATAAATTTATCTTTTGCGCCACTCCCCCTTGTATGACAGACAAAGCCATAGCGGTCATAAGAAGAATCAAGGACTAGTATCTAATGGATCATGGCACTTATATAATGGTATATGGTGTAATGAATCCACCTCACCTACTTACACGATTTGTACCTGACAAGCTAGTCCTTTAGGAAGTAGCGTACCAGACTATTATACATGGGGTTGGAGGAATGATTTATAGGTTTAAGAAAGCAATATGGCCCACACTACCTTTATACGTCGGCAACTATTTCTTCTAGAATACCAAAAAATCCTAAGCGGAGGTAGACACATTACTTTCTTATCACTTTGGAGAAGAAAGATTCATAAGACACCACCCTAGGAATATCATAAGGGAACACTTCAATAACGTTAGGCTCCCTTATGAGTATATTACTGAAATCTAGGAAGAAGAGGAGGTGCATAAAAATGATAGAACTTACAACAAATTCATTTCCAGCAGGCATGACCAGAAAAAGAGAAGGATCACTAATGAAGGAGTAGCAAGAGAGGCGGCCATAAAAGAAGCAAAACAAGATGAAGCTGAGAGATCTTCTCCCATCTCTATCTCAACTCATTAAAGAACTACCAAGGAAGAGGAAGAAACACCAGTAGATAAAAAGAGGAGGGATATAGAAAAGGTATTGAAAAATAAGAATGACGCCAAGAAGAAGAAAAAATTGAGGCTAACAAATCAAAATATAAAGCTGAAGCTGAAGCAAAAGTTGCAGCAGAAAGAGAAAAGGAACTGGCAGAAGCAACAAGAGTAGCAACAAAAATAACAGAGAGAGAAAGGAAAGAAGCATTATGACAAAGCTGCTGAGGAGGAAATGAAAAATAAGAATGCAGAAAGAAGAGGGGATGAAACATGCCCCATGGATGTAGATATTCTAGGAACATCTACCACAGAAACAAAGATAGATCCAAGAGGAAGTGGTTTAGGCCTTGGACTATGGGAACCATTTCAACCAGTTGAAGTGATAGATCTTATAAGCTTTACGTATGACAATAAAACTGGTAGGATCGTGCAAGAGCAAGTTAAGAAGATGCCAGTGATGGAATGGGATCCTATATCAGTGGTCACTCAGGTACTAGTCACGGGAGATGTTAGAGAGGATCCTGTTGCAACAACTAGAGCCGGTTCTGCATTCATGGATGTCAATTTAGATAACATAGAGATGTTATGCAAACAAAATGAAGAGAAGGAGTTAAAGATTAGAGAACTCGAAGAAAACCTCCGACAGATGAAAGTGGATGAAAGAAGCCTCCAAATCTTCAAAGTCAGTGTTGAGAAGGTTATAAATGACTTGGAAGGTGCCATTATTGACATGTACGCTCAACTTCACCTCTTTCAAGATGCGTCTTCCATAGTCATTGACCAGAAAAATCGGATATAAATGAAGTTGACACATTACAACACTATCCGTGAAGGTATAGCTGACATAGATAGGTGGATAGAGGAAAATCCTGATGCACCTTCTGAGTTACACAGGCCATCAAAATTTTGAAGAAATACCGATTTGTATGCATTTGAGCATTGCCAACAAATAGGATAGAGAGATGATAGAGAGGTGACCAAATCTATGGAAATATGTTCAAGGATCCACAAGGTTGCTCAGGAACTGATTAGAAATGGCCACCTCCCAAGGTTAGATAAACTTGGAAAGAACCTAGTAGTGAAAGAAATGGTAAATGTAGTTCAGGAAAGCACAAATCGAAGGAAACAAATAGCTGAAGCAACTACCTTTGTCTCCACCGACCTTATTGATCAATGTATGCTACAACCAGTAAACCTGCATATGATGGTGTAATATTTCATGACAAAGTTAGAGAAATATATGAGCACCCTCGATGACAATATTTCTTTGAAAAATGCAACATTAGAGCAACTGACATATAGGAGGATCGAATCACTCTATGACCAGTTAGAAGTTTGGACGAACTACCTCAGAAGCAAAATTTCATAGGAGAAGGACATGATACTTGCCTTTTCTTTCATCCTTTTACTAAATACTCTAAATTTTGTCCCTTGCTGCACACTTGTCATTAGGAGAGAGAAGATGAATCGTTTTGTAACTGCCTCTTCAAGAAGAAGGTAAAGGGACACTTGGGAGTTACTCATTTTTGTATAAAATATGATAGAATCTCATTTGAAGGGGACTTTTGGCTTTTCAAGCATTGTATAGACCCAAGAAAATTTTCTAGAACTTATACTTTGTTAATTAATATTGAGAAGCCCTCGGGGCCAGTATATTATAGAAGGAATTCTGTGTAGAAATAGATCATAGCTTTGAACTACTTCAAGTGAAGATAACTACTGTTTCTATGGACTGTAAGAATGCTTGTTTGTTGTAGACTGTTTCTCATACAATCTTTGTCATTCTACAATTATTGATGTTTCTTTGAATGTTTCAATGCCTTGAGATTTGTGGGTTGTTATTGTATACTTTGTTGTGATCTAGACTAATATGATTATATACATTTGTATGCACTTGTATCCAATCTTACTCTTTTGTTACAACTAACTGTATAAAAGTTGTGTAAGATTTTGGTTGCATTTATAACTCATCGATTACTCTATTGTGCTCCTATCTAGGATAAGTTAGCATAGATTAGTGATAGATTAGTCATATTTGCATACATAGTCTTCATATACATCTTTGCATTTCATTTTCACCATACATCCACCCCCATCAATACATCGGACCGTAACCAGTAAGAAAACCAAAAGAAATCAACAAATGGCATCTAGGCCAAATTCTGGATGGGACTCCTAATTTAAACGGTGTATAGTGTAGTTGGGATCGTATACCAGGGAGTACCCCTTGCCGTTGTTGGGCGAAGTTGAACCTGTCAACACAATCTTAAATGGCTTCTCCAAACCTTGGGAGAGCTTTGTAAGAGGCATTTTAGCCATAAAGCATATGCCTACTTGGGAGAGGCTGTGGGATGACTTTGTACAGGAGGAGCTCAGGATTGGCTCAGGATATACCAATCAACAACTTGTTGGGGATGATGGTGAGGATATTTATCTTTCTACAAAGGGAAAGAATAAGACTAAGAAGGGCCCCAAGGGTGGGTACAAGAAACAGTAGAAGTGAGGTGAGCAATAGAGGGATATGAGAAAAGTTAAATGCTTTTCTTGTAACAAGATGGGGCACTATGTTGGACAATGTCCCAACATGAAGAAGAAGAAGCAGGGTGGTACAACAACATCAACTGAGGAGGATGATTTATCCTCTCATTTTGAGAGGGATATGTCCTTGATTGTCAGTCTATCTATAGTTGAGATACCATCTAGTGCACGGTACATAGACAGTGGAACATATAGTCATATGTATGGTGTTAGAGAGAACTTTATTGATCTTACAGAGTCTGGGATCAATTTGGAGATAGTTCTTGGGAATAACACCATAGTCAGGCCAGATGGGCATGACACAGTTTCCTTTCAAAGGGAGTTGAGGCCACCCATGGTGTTCAAGGATGTCTTGTATGTCCTTGGGTTGAAGAAGAACCTGATATCGGTTTCCACCATTCATGATAGGGGATTTGAGGTGTCATTCCGAGGTGACTAGGACCTCATTTACCCTAAGGGGTCCAATATTACATTAACCATAGTGATTGGGACTCGTGATAGGAAACTGTACAAACTTAGTTTTCAACCATTACATGCTTTGGCTTATAGAAACAACAACAATTAGTTGTGTGAGATTTGGAATATGCAGATAGATCAATTACATCATGGAGATATGAGTGGGTTGCGGGAGATTATGACGGGATTTCCACAGTTCGACACTGAGCATCAAGAGGTATGCAGGGGGTGTGCTCTTAGGAAGTACACCAAGACTGTATTTCTGAGTAGTGATAGTAGATCAACTGGGGTACTTGATTTGGTACACTATGATGTGTGTGGGCCCATGTCATAAATTTCATTGGGTGGATGTGAGTACCATGTGAAATTCATTGATGACCACTCTAGGAAGACCTAGATCTATTTCCTGAAGAACAAGAGTGAGGTCTTCAAGAGGTTCCAAGAGTTTAAGGCTCTTTTGGATAACCAGAAAGGGAGAAGGATCAAAGTCTTGAGGTCAGACGATGGGGGTGAGTATACCTCCACATAGTTTAGAGACTTTTGCACCTAGGAGGGTATTAGGAGACAATTGACCATTTCTTACAAACCCTAACATAATGGGGTTTCTGAGAGGAAGAACATGGCTATTGTTGGTGCGGTGAGATCTATGTTGAATGATCAGGGGTTGCCATTTTTCTTATGGAATGAAGCTTGCAGTACTGCAATGTATTTGTTGAACAAGATTCCACATAGAGCTCTGGGGAGCAATGCTCTTGAGGAGGCTAGATGTTGGACACCTTCACATTTTTGGGTGTATGAATTTCTCTCATGTCCCTTATGAGAAGAGGACAAAGTTAGGTCCCACAACATGGAAGGGGATCCTAGTTGGATATAACACGGTCACAAAGGCCTATCAGATATACATACCATCACTGAGGAGAGTTGTTGTGAGGAGATATGTTAGATTCAAGGAGGATAGAGCCTTTCATAGATCTTGTGAGTTGAGAGATATAATTGAGGAGGTCCCACAGATGCAGGATGATACATCACAGAGACAAAGCCTCAGGTGTATATTACACCTAGTTCATGGGTGACTGGTCCACCCGATACAACTACATGATCACAGGTGTCTGGTACACATACCACAGGTGAACGTGATTCATGATCTCACACATCTATGGTGAGATATATGGATTGGACTGAGGGGCATGAGGGTACTGCTCCACATGAGGTTACTACATGGAAGAGGAAACTGAGATAATTTTACGAGACCTTGAAGGAAGCCAAGTAGCTAGTTGGTAAGCCCCAGAGGTTGATGAGAGAGAGAGGTTCACCAAAGAGGTTTGGATCCTACTTGTCCATGGTGACCAACATCACAGATTCCAAGCCCACTACTTTTGAGTAGGCTTCAGACCAACATGTCTAGAGATGCCATGCAAGAGGAGTATGATTCCATTATGTAGAATGATGTGTGGGAGGTGGTGCCTAAACCAGAGGGGAATTCTATTGTGACTTCAAAGTGGTTGTACAAGATGAAGTATGTTTCATATGGAAGCCTTGAGAAACACAAGGCATGATTTGTGGCGAGAGGATTCTTTCAGGTTGATGGGATTGACTATGACGAGACATTCACACTAGTTGCGAGATATACTTCCATCATGAGTATTATGGCCATTACAATAGAGATGGGTTGGAAGATCCATCAGATGGATATGAAGACAACATTTTCGAATGGTCTTATAGAGGAGGAGGTATAAAACATGGGTTCAAGGTGTTTGGGAGAGAGTCCCACGCGTGCCTCTTGAAAAAGGCATCGTATGTTCTGAAGAAAGCTCCACGAGATTGGTATTCCAGGATTGAGTCTTACTTGTTGCAAATGGGCTTTGAGAAGAGTGAGATGGATCCAGATCTCTATTACATTGTTTGTGGAGATGATACTCTCATCCTTGTCCTATATGTTGATGACTTGTTTATCACTGGAGGGGAGGAGCTCATAGCTGGTTGCAAGAGGGGTCTTTCTTCAGAGTTTGAGATGAAGGACATAGGATTGATGCTTTATTTCTTGGGAATGGAGGTTTGGAAAGAGGATGTGCACATATTTCTGGGATAGGGGAAGTATGTAGCATATATTTTGAGCAGATTTCAAATGGAGGATTTCAGACCCATGTCGACACATATGGTCACCAACTGGAGGAAGCTTAGTTCTTTTGAGTCCGAGTTCGTGGATGCCATGAGATATCGTTGGTTGGTTGTTTCATTGATGTATTTGGTCAACACTAGACCAAATATTTGTTTTTCTGTGAACGCTCACAATTAGTATATGGTGGATCCTAGGAGAGTGTACTTGATAGAAAAAAAACATGTTTTGAGGTACATAGCAGAGTCAATGGAGTATGGTTTGGACTATGTTTGAGGTGATGGGGTTAGGTTGATTGGCTATATAGACTTAGACTGGGAAGGATGTGCAGTTGACATGAAAATCACTTCAGGGTGCTATTTTGGGTCGGGATAAACAATTGTTTCCTCATTTAGTCGGAAAGATAATTCAGTGGCATTGAGTTCTACTGAGGCAGAGTATATGGCAGTTAGTTAGACCAACTATGAGGCTATTTGTCTTCGCAAGTTATTGGTTGGACTATTTGGTCATGAGTTGAGGCCTACAATGATTCACTGTGATAATCATAGTTGTATCAAACTCTATGAGAATCCATTATTTCACTATAGGTCAAAGCACATAGAGATCATCTAACACTTCATCCATGATTAGCTTCAGAGAGGAGTAGTTCATCTTGAGTACATATCTACTGATGAGCATATTGTAGATATTCTCACAAAGTCTTTTCCAAGGGGAAATCATGTCTACTTCAGAGACAATATGAGAGTGGTGAAGAACACTTTCCTCGGTAAGAGGGAGTGTTGAGATTTTGTACCTTGGGAATTTATCCCCTAGTGGTATTGAGTGCCCAACACTTAAGGGGGAAAAGTACCCCTCCCTCACTTTAATTTATGTTATAAATTCAAAGTGACTTTATTTACATAAAGTGACGTAGCGAACTTAAGTAAAGGGGGATATCTAATCTCCACCCTTGATCTTGGTTGGCTAAGATCTAATCCTATCCACTGGTTCCTAGGTTAACCTAATGATGAGGTTAAAGGAAAAGAGAAGGAGGAAAAAGGGCATTTATTTGTTCACTACAAGTTTTGAGTGAAGAGAAGAAGATGAGAAGGCAATTTGGAGAAGGAGGAGGTTGAGAGGGGTGCACTTTGTGAAGGAGGGTGCACCAAGAGGCTTGAAGGGCACACTTGCTCAATGAGAGAGGGTGCACTTAACATTGACAAGGAGGCACACTTGCTCAATGAGAGAGGGTGCACTTAACATTGACAAGGAGGCACACTTCTTGAGGTGCATTTTCTAACTAAGGAAGAAGGGCACGTGTTCTATGACAGGTACAACATGCTTGTATTCCTAGACATGCACATCACTTAACCTTGGGATGGGCGCATTTAATGCTGGCTAAAGGGTGCAAACTTCAAGGAACAATAGGCTCGACTTTCAAGGGAGATTAGACAACTTACTTGAGATAAGTTGGTTGTATATCTTTGCTATAATATTTCCTTCTAGATCCATAATAAATATTCCTCTTGATTGGTTTTCCCCATGGGGATTTTTCCAGGTTCATGTTGACCAAAAATCACTTGAGTAAATTTGTGGTTTGCATGTGTTTTATTATCAACATTTAAGTGTAAAAGATCAAGAGGCGTGTTTATTGTTTTAATGAAATTTTTAGAGGAGAATGTATGGACATCAAAAGCACATTATCTAACCTTGAAAACTATAGCATTAAATGAGCATTAAACTGGTCTAAAAGGCAATATTAAACAACAACAAAAAAAGTGTTGTTAGCAGTCCTCAAACAATAGTATAACAATCCTGGTCTTGTTCTTAAATCAATGCCTAAACAGTGTCAAAGACAGAACTGCTGGGAAGCCTTAAAGAGCCTCAAAATTATTCACGTGTTACAAAGTAGAAGACAATAAGGGGCACTAAAAAGGAAATGAATAGCCCACATACACTCTACCTCGATTTGCATGCCTTTCCAAGTTGAAGACAATAAGGGGCACTAAAAAGGAAATGCATAGCCCACAACCGCTCTACCTTGGAAAGCATTATTAATCAATTATTTATTTTATGTGTCCCTCATTTTTTTTAGAGACATTTCATTTCTCTCAAGATCCCAGGGAGAACTTCTATTGCATGCTATTTTTTCTAGGGCACCACCGAGCTTAGTGGCCCCTTCTTCCCATGAAACAAGGTACATGCCCTTCTTGGGTCAATAATCCCAAAAACCTGAAAGATGGGGAAACAAAGGGGAATAAGTAATGAGAATTGGTAAGTATCAGTGAGAATAGTATGATGACCCTTCAAGGAGACCCATGAGTAGCAAACCTTTCCCTGAGGGTGGCCACTTACTAGAAAAACATGACACTCACCAAGGTGAAATAGGGAAAAAAACATAATTTCCAAGCAAATGTTTTCAAAATCAATAAAGGATCCTTTGAAACATGTTCAAATGCTTCAAATATAAAATTACACTTACCATGATACCAGACTTGTTACCTCATGAAGCAAGATGGTGCAAACCCCCTTCCCTCCAAAGGGCTACTCGACCTCCCAGTCTTGGATCATTAAAATACTGAGTCAAAGTGACTCCTTTGGACCCTTTTTCCTCCCAGTGAACACGACTATGACCGTGGGTCTATCTCTTCACAATTTAGGCTTTGGGGATATCCTGAACTCTCCCTTCTCTTCTTCCCAAAACATGTTGTTTCTATCCTCCGAACTCCCACTACGCGTCTCCTCAGATTCGCCGGCCCCACTATGGTTTGGGTTTCTCGACTTCACGAAACTATGAGTCTCTCGCCCCGAACTTCCAAGCTTCCGATTCTTGAATTCCTTAATCCACTGCATGGTATTCCTCTCACGATCAATGACTGAGATTGGATCGAGACTTCATACATTGTGACTCTGTTTTTTTCAAGTCTTCAAACTTTCCAAACTTCGAAGTACCGAAATGCTCCATGACTATCCTCCTCGTAGCTTTACCAGATATGATGGTCTTGGATCGTTCATCTCCCTCTGCAATGAATCGTTTCCACTATCTTGGATGGTGACTTCTCTCCTTTGAATAATTTCCACCGCTCTTCCTCTTGAGCTTTCCTTCTTCGATTTTCTTTGTTCCTCTGAACAATCTCTTGACACTTAGTTGAATTTTTTATCTATGTGCACCTTGCAACATACTTTCATCCACAACTTAAACTCTCCTTGTGGATGGCTTCGCACTCCTTGCGACTGTTCTCCAACCACTTCTGTCTCCCATGACTGAAATCATGCTATCCCTCCTGAGCTTTCGAGTTTGAAAACTCTGTCACGCACTCCTTGCGGATGTCGATGCACTCCTTGCACACATATAAGTTCCCGTTATCTCTTCAGAGCTTTTGAATCAAAACAGACTTGGTCACACACTCCTTGCGGACACTATGCACACCTTGCACCCACTCAATGAAGAAAAACAATTGAAACTTATTAGCTCTTCATAGTGACTCATATATTCAACAAAGCAAATGTGGTCATGGATACAAGAAAAAGAAATAACAGAGAGTTAAAAATAAAAAAAAAAGGTCTACCATTCATTTAGATAGACACATAACAACACACATTTGGGAGAATCTTCCTCTATTATATTCATCCAACTGAAACTTACATACATTCATACATTGTTAATCGACTATGTTCTACCAACAACCTTCCAACAACAACCATAAAAAACCACTACCGGGCAATATTACAAAGCTTTATACAAAAGAGGTTCTCTTCGAGCCTTTCCCTCCAACTACTCTATGCTATCTTATTCGAATTAAATGCTATCAACTACTTAACATATATTACAATAAATATCGAGTTAGACAGATAAGAGCGCAAGCTCCAGATCTATACCGCGATCCGATTCATAAAACAAAATACATTCCCCATCGATCTTATGCGATGGTTCAACCTTCGATCATTAAATATGTTCATAACTCAAAAATATTTGTTAGACATTACATTAATACACTGATCTTTGAAATTCAAAATATTTCAAAATATGTGCTAGTGCGCCCAACTATCTTCCACGCTTGTGCTTTGCTGGCGATGCTCCTGCATCATACTCCCTTGGCTAAAAACTTCATGGGCTCCTGTCCATGAGCTCCTGCACCGATATTCCATGCTTCTGGATCTCTGCTTCACCAACCCAAATGACATCTTCTATTGGTCGTCCTTTCCACTTCACTAAGTATTCAAAATACATCTTCCTTATGGTCTTCTTACCAACTCGTTGACCTATGATATTTTCCATCTGCAACTTCTCCGCTACATGCATTTGTTTCTCCCACTGGATATTCCCTTGATCTTTTGATCTTTCGGCTCCATACTCCATGTAAGGATACATGTCCACAATGTTGAATATGGGCGATATACCCACATCTTCTGGCAACTCTAACTCATAAGCATTCTCACCAAACCTCCCTAAGATTTTACACGGTCCTATCTTTTTCAATTTCAACTTATTATATGTTCCCCTCAGGAATCTTTCTTTCCTTAGATGTGCTAGGACCTGATCTCCAACTTCAAATTCAAGCTTCCTCCTGTGTTGATCAACTCTACGCTTTTATTCACTATTGCTCTTCTTCAATTGATCCTTGATCTGATTGTGAAGTTCCTGCATCTCTGCAGCGAAGTCTTCGGCTCCAACGCTCCTAAATTCACCCTGCTTCAGATGTCTTAACTCCAACACTCCCCTCAGATTCATTCCATACACGATTTAAAATCTGCTCTTCCTAGTGCTCTTGTTCACTGAGTTATTATATGAAAACTCGGCTTGTGCTAGAATCTGATCCCACTGACTATGATGTTCAGTGACCAAACTCCTCAAAAAATATCCTAAGCTTCTATTCACCACCTTGGTCTGTCCATCCGTTTGTGGATGATATGCAGAACTAAAAGATAGATTTGTTCCCAACTTTTTCCACAACGTCCTCCATAAATGACCAACAAATTTGGTATCCCTGTCTGAAACTATAATCCTAGGCAATCCATGGAGTCTCACAACCTCTTTGAAAAACAGATTTACAACATGCGTTGCATCATTAGTCTTCTGGTATGGGATAAAGTGTGCCATCTTCGAAAACTTGTCCACCACAAAAAATATGGAATCACTTCCTCTCTGTGTCCCTGGAAATTCCAACACAAAATCCATGCTTATTACATCCCAAGGCCTCTCTGGAATAGGCAATGGCTGATACAATCCAATGTTCCATTTCTTCTCCTTGCCATACTGACAAATCTTGCAATTGTTCACAAATTTATTCACCTCCGCTCTCATACCTAGCCAATAATATGAACCGTTTAATTGGGAAAATGTTTTGTAATGGCCAAAATTTTCGGCTAGACCTCCACTATGCTTTTCCTTCAGCAAGTTATCCCTCATCGAGCATCTTGGTATGCACAACTGACATCCTTTGAACAACAACCCATCTTGAATAAGATATTCATCCCACTGGATTCTGTCTTTGAGCACAGGATTCACACACGCTTCATATGCTTCTCCAAAATCTAGATCACTGTTGTACATTTCCTAAAGGTGGTCAAACCCCAAGGTATCGACTTGAAGCTCCTGCAGAATCAAAATTCTCCTACTCAATGCATCAAAAACCTTGTTAGCATTCCAAGAAATATGTTTAATAACAAAAGTGAAATTTTTCATAAACTCTATCCACTTAGAATGTCTCTAGTTTAACTTCTCATGTCTGGTTATGAATTGAAAAGCATGCTTATCACTATACAAAACAAACTCCTTCGGTACAAGATAGTGCCTCCATTTCTTCAAGGCTTGAATTATGGCATATAACTCCTTGTCCTATGTGGAGTTCTTGTTTTTAGCTTCATTAAGCTTCTCGCTGAAATATGTAACATGTCTGTTATCTTGACTTAAGACCGCTCCAATTGCAACTCCACTCGCATCGCATCTTACCTGAAATGTATGTATGAAATCTGGTAAAACCATAATCAATTGTTTAGTTATTTTCTCCTTCAATATGTTGAAGCTCCTCTCAGCCTCCTCTGTCCATTTGAAAGACTTGTGTCTTTTCTTCACTGTATCCATCATCTATGCACTAATCCCACTAAAATTTCTGATGAACTTTCGATAGAAACTTTCTAATCCATGAAAGCTTCTTACCTCAAAGATATTCTTCGGTGATGACCAATCTCTGATTTCTCTCACCTTTTTTGGATCCATCTTCAGCTCGTTTGAAGAAATCACAAAACCCAAATATACAAATTCTGTTTTCATGAAAGAGGACTTTTTCAGATTAATCAACAACTTCTCTTGCTGCAACCTCCTCATCGCCAATGTTAAATGTCTCAAGTGCTCCTCCTTAGTCTTGCTAAATACCACTATATCATCCAGATATACAATCACGAACTTACCAATGAAATCTTTTAGCACTTCATTCATCAGCCTCATAAAA
>SNQJ01S0175039.1:0-14045 GCA_010110895.2 Picea sitchensis | reverse complement strand
TCCTCCTTCGCCTCTTCCTCTTCCTCCAGAAAAATAGCTTCTACCACCACTCTACCTTCCTCGGGAACTTCCTCCTCTCTCAGAGTGACAATGTGGCTTCTTCGCCTCATCTTTGAGCTTCTATGCTTTATCCTGGGCAACTCCCTTGCCTCTATTCAACTTCGATATTTGTTTTGTTGACTCTGCTTCCTAGCCAACTTCTCTTCTGCCTTCAACTCCATTTGATACACGTCCTCTACGGTCCTAAATGTCGCCATGCTGATTTCATCCTGGATATCATATCTTAGTCCATTAATGTATCTGACAACTTTCTCTTCGTCTCTCTTTCTTTGTCTATCTCTAATGTTCAATTTATAGAACTCCTTTGTGTACTCCTTCACAGTCAATTCTTTCTGTCTCAGGTTTTGCATCCTCCTTAACAAACTTATTTGGTAATCCTTGGGTATGAATTTCTCCTTAAGTTTGGCTACCATTCGATCCCAACTCTTGATCTTTTGTCAAAATACTTGTCCATTTCTTGTATCCAGTCAAGCAAATATTCCGTGTCTAAATTTCCTTCATACATATGGATGCCAATATTCACTCTGGAACCCAATTTGACAACCACTTTCAGCAAGCGTTCTTCAACAACATCCTCAACTACAACTTCTTCGACTTCTACTTCTTCATTTTCTTCCTCGCTAACGTCTCCAACATCAGGCACTCTCCTTTGTGTTGTCTCCATGGAATCCAACCTCACACACAATTCTCTCATCTCCCTTTCCATAGCTATGTTGGCTACGGGTTGCTTTGCACATATTCTAGGTGGCATTGTGCTGACACCTCTGATACCTCTCGCCGATATCAGCTTACCTTCCTCCCTACAAAATCCAATTATGTACTTTCTCTTATACCACTTCTGGCGCAGGCCCCCTTCCCTCCAAAGGGTTTCTTGACCTCCCAGTCTTGGATCGTTAAAATACTGAGTCAAAGTGACTCCTTTGGCCCCTTTTTTATCCTGGTGACCACGACTATGACCGTGGGTCTATCTCTTCATAATTCGAGCATCGGGGATATCTTGAACTCTCCCTTCTCTTCTTCCCGAAACGCGTTGTTCTGAACCTCCGAACTCTCGCCACGTGTCTCCTTAGATTCGCCGACCCCACTATGGTTCGGGTTTCGCAACTTTGTGAAACTCTGAGTCTCTTGCCCCAAAATTCTGGGCTTCCGATTCTCGAATTCCTTAATCCATTGCCACATACTCCTCTCATGATCAACGACTGAGGTTGGATCATGACTTCAGACTTCACGACTCTGTTTTTGTCAAGTCTTCAAACTTTTCGAACTCCAAAGTACCGAAATGATCCATGGCTATCCTCCTCGTAGCTTTACCAGATATGATGGTCTGGGATCATTCGTCTTCCTCTGGAATGGATCTTTTCCACTATATTGGATGTGGATTTATTTCCTTTGAAGAATTTCCACCACTCTTCCTCCTGAGCTTTCCTTCTTCGATTTTCTTTGTTCCTCTGAACAATCTCTTGAAACTTAGTCAAATTTTTGATCTGTGTGCACCTTGCAACAAACTTTCATCCACAACTTAACCTCTCCTTGGGGATGGCTTCACACTCCTTGCGACTGTTCTCCAACCGCTTTTGTCTCTCGTGACTGAAATCATGCTATCCCTCCTGAGATTTCAAGTCAGAAAACTCTGTCATGTGCTCCTTGCAAACGTCGATGCATTCCTCGCACACATATACGTTCCTGTTATCTCTTCTGAGATTTTGAGTCGAAATAGACTTGGTCACACACTCCTTGTAGACACTATGCACACCTTGCACCCGCTCAATGAAGAGAAACAATTGAAACTTATTCACTCTTCACAGTGACTCATACATTCAACAAAGCAAATGCGGTCATGGATACAAGAACAAGAAATAATAGAGAGTTGAAAATAAAAAAAAGGTCTACCATTCATTCAGATAGACACATAACAACACACATTTGGGACAATATTCCTCTGTTATATTCATCCAAATGAAACTTACATACATTCATACACTGTTAATCGACTATCTTCTACCAACAACCTTCCAACAACAACCATCAACAACTACTACTGGGAAATATTACAAAGCTTTATACAAAAGAGGTTCTCTTCGAGCCTTTCCCTCCAACTACTCTACGCTATCTTATCATAATTAAATGTTATCAACTACTTAACATCTATTACAATAAATATCGAGTCAGACAGATAAGAGCGCAAGCTCCAGATCTGTACTGTGATCCGATTCATAAAACAAAATACATTCCCCATCGATCTTATGTGATGGTTCAACCTCCGATCATTATAGATGTTCATAACTCAAAAATCTTTGTCAGACATTACATTAATACACTGATATTTGAAATTCAAAATATTTCAAAATATGCGCTAGTGCGTCCAACTGTCTTCCACACTTGTGCTTTGCTGGCAATGCTCCTACATCAAAAGACCTGTTGTCTTCTGTGGACCAAGCTGGGTGTGGTGGATGCTGCTACCATCGATCAGATGGTGATGTATGGTATGATAGGGGACCCTTCTTGCTCATTTGCCTCTCGGTACGCCATGTCTACAACTTGAGGCCTCGAGACATCATCTCCTTAGTTATCCCTAGGCATGGGGGATAAAATGCCCCTTTGAGATACCTTAATCCCCCTCTTGTGAAGTTATATCCCCTCATCATTTTAGTCACCATCATATCACAAACAACGATTGCATTTTTATCAATAACTTTGATGTACATTATTTACATTAATTAGCCCTCAACCATACTATTTGGCTCACAACCTAAATCACACACACACACACACACACACACACACACACACACACACACACACACATATGTTACATTAGATTTTCAAGGATCAAAACTAGGGTATTACAATGTATCTATGGGGAGCAAGGGCTCCCAAAAGGAACAAAGGTTCAAGAAAACAAAAAATAACTCTAAACTAAGAGAGATATGCCCAATTTAGAGAAAAAAAGACAAGGAAATGTACCAATAGATGACTCAATGAATTTTTAACAAAGATTCTCTTTGCTCTATTGGAAACCAAAACAAAATAAACACTATGTTCCATAAGAAACTAGCAAAATCTCACACCGTAACAAAACAAAACCTCAACAATGAGAAAAATTGCATGGAATGATCCATACATTCATAAAATAGAAAATAATTTTTGGGAAAAAACACACAAAAAGGAAAAAGGCAAGGTCAAAGGGAAAAATATTGTAATTTGACCCTTGAAACAAAAGAAGGCACATGGAGTGCCCCACCAAGGAGTGCACACATTGATGAAACCCAAAACAAAAATAAGGTGAGGGATCATCCACTAGATTAAACCACCAAAGCAAATGATTGTCGCTTACACATTCAACCAAGTAATCATAAAGAGAGGAGCAAGGTCTCCAAGAATGCAGCAAAAACTCCTTGAACAAGGATGAAAAATCTAACAGAAAGTAGGAAAAGTGTCCCTATGGGGATCAAAGGCTCCTAAGGCGAGCGAAGGTTCAAGGTAACGGAAAATAACTCTAAACTAAGAGAGCTATGCCCAATTTAGAGAAGAAAGACAAGGAAATGCGCCAATAGATGACTCAACAATTTTTTAGCAAAGGTGCTCTTTGTTCTATTGGAAACAAAAACAAAATCAACACTATGTTCCATAAGAAACTAGCAAACTCTCACATAGTAATGGAACAAAACCTCATGAATGAGAAAAAATGCATGGAATGATCCACAAATTCATAAAATAGATTTTTTTTTTTGGAAAACAACACACAAAAAGGCAAAGGCAAGGTCGAAGGGAAAATGATGGGAATTTGACCCTCAAAACAAAAGAAGGTGCATGGGGTGCCCCACTAAGGAGTAGACCCACTGATGAAACCCAAAGAAAAAACAAGGCACGGGATCCTCCACTAGATTAGACCACCAATGTAAATGGTTGTCGCTTCCACATTCAACTGAGTAATCAAAAGTAATGGTTTGTATTGGTTGTACATGGTGGGGTCCACTAATAATCACAAGTAATAGTGACACTCTAATGAATAATGGATCAATATGAGAATGCAAAGCTAGCTAGAGCTTGTTATTTAGAAAGGATCTCAAATAACTAAATTGAACTGAGGGCAATAGATGCTCAGTTAAAGCACCTCTAAACAATCATCCCGGGGTTAATTTTTTTATTCCACAACATTGGAATTTAATTACGTATTAAAATAGTGTTTAGAATAAGGTACTTAGGCAAAAATTACAACATTGTCAATTCCTTCACTAACATCTTTGCATAAGCCACATTGATTATTGTTTTCTTCCTTGTTGTAAATATTTTGATATTGAAAGACTCACGACTACTATGCCTAAATTTGTTGTTAGTTATTCATAGTCTTCACCCATGTGTTTACTCAAATTTCTAATGCATAATGGCCTCACCAATATCCTTTTCTTGATTATTGGTTCTCCATCATGCACTTTCCCCATGATAGCTCCACTAAGAACCATTACTAAGTTTTTTGTCATAGTTGTGTTTTTTCTTATCTCTAGCACCAGATGCAACAATCTCTACACCATCTTTAAATTTATCAACATCACATTCCATTGTTAACATCAACATTGATAATCTTAATTTCAAATATAGTCCAACAATGTTGAATATTATCCAATGTCCAACTTCATGTTCCGAAGAAAACCCTAGGATTATTCTAGGCGAGACAAGTTATCAAATTTAATCAAAATTTACAATTAAAAATTAAAAAATAAACCATTATATTATTTGTTTGCAAGGCATAAAGGGGGTGATAAGAGGGAAAACAATACATGCATAGATGGTTCAAATGAGTTAAACTAAGCAAGTTTTACCACACATACAAATATAACATATTTACTTTAACTTTATAGGAGTAGATTGTTTTTTGTTCTTATTTTAAAAGAAAATCCCGAGGAAGAGGCATCCCCTAACAAAGTATTTACTTTATAGGTATACATGATTGGAAAATAAGTCGTAAGTTTTATCACTAGCCAGTTTTTTGTGGAGATATGTGAGGGAACATATATATGCTATGTTGCACGGGGACCTGTCCCCACCCAAAGAAAACATGTACCCACCATTTTCGTGGGTACATGAACGTTGGAACTAGAAGTATATTTGATTGAGTTGAGAAGAGATACAATAAAACAACTGAAATTGAAGTGGGATTGTTGGTTGCATGATCCACAAAACTAAATTTATCCAGCATGGATCTTATCTCAACTCATCCTCATATACAATCTACAAATCTAAGCCATTGAAGGAAGGAGTCATACCTTAGACCTCTTGAAAAACATTTCAATACATAAACCTTTGTAGAGATTGAAGGCATGTATTATTGATCCACAATATTTTATTAATTAATTTAATATGTAATTTCACTACCCTTAATTATAAGACTAAACTCAATTCAACCATAACTTTTAAAACTACGTGAAATTTGGATGTATTAAAAACTTTGTTTTTTTGGTTGATTATGCATTGATCTCATTCTATAAAATGTAAAACTACTTTTTTCAAAAAATTACTCAATTCATTCAAATTCCAAAAAATAGAAAAAACTAAATTAATCCTATAAGACTAAAGAAAATGTTAATGGGAACAAAATCAAATCTTCCATATGACAATCACAATTACAACCAAAACTACTTTCTAAGTCTATACAAATATCACACTGATTTCTTAAAATTTGGTTTAGTACCAACAATACAAAATAAATAAAATAGATTTATGATTCCACATCACATATAGGGTTGGTAGTTTTCTCAATCCTTAAGATGAAAAATGGTAGAATGTGTACTTACTTAGACAAGAATGAGGGAAAGGCCTGTAAGAATTGCACGTACACTAACTCCAAGAGATATACTTGAATCTATCTTAAGATGTAGTTTCACTGAGAACAAACCAAACACAACCTTAGTTTGAATTTTTGGAATGAAAAAAAACCTCTAAAAGAAACATAAAAATAGAGATAAAAACATCAACCATGTCACCTAATGAATGTGTACTGCATGCCTATAGGYGAAGATGGAGGGAGGAGGAGGTCTGGAYGCAAACTCCATACAAAATACCTAAATAAGAAAATACTCAACATATTCTTCTTGATGTCATCTCGTGCGTAATTTAACTGCAAACCAACCAAATACGACCTTAGTAAATGAAAGAAAGAATCACCATCTCAAGAAGACARATACCACCCCCGAAAAAACACATGATCCACCATAAGGTCCATAAAAACCAAAACCCGRCCTTAATAAATGAAAGAAAGAACCACCATCTCAAAAAGACAAATACCCCCCCAAAAAACACCCAAAACCATACCTTTTGTTCCACCATAAGGTCCATAAAAACCAAAACCATACCTGGTTGTTCCACCACAAGGTCCATTCCTAAAACATAAAAACCATGGGACTTTAATTTCCAACACTGAGACTAAAGGGCTAGTGCATTAAAATCTAGAGAGAAAAATCGAATAAGATCATGAACATTCTTAAAAAAATAACTGGTAGGTGGATAATGAAAACTTGCGAGCTAAGTGTCATGGTTGAAGTTTTGAAGTAATCGTACTCTTGATCTTGTCCATGTATATGCCTTGCCCCATTTGTAAGTATGTATACATAACAAATTGTCCATTCAATCGTTAAAGACACTGTTATACAATAATGTGAAAAAATGGACATGAAAATAAAAATGGCTAACTAATCCCAAACACATTTATCCTCTCTCATCGCTTAATAAATCGTTAAAGATACCGTTATACAATAATGTGAAAAAATGGGCATGAAAATAAAAATGGCTAACTAATCCCAAAAACATTTCTTAATAGATACCCATCCCCAATTAAGATGCATCTCTACTTACATTCAAATCCTACCTTAGACAATTCTAATACACTTGAGAGACAATTCATTGTATTTTAAAACAACTAGCGACCCAAAGCACAGTAATAAAACAAAACAAAACAGGAGAAGGACGGGGAAATTACTAAATTTATGAAGAGGCGTGACCCGAGCTGCCGGTCCCATAATCAAATTTCTCTGGCGACCACCAGTCTAGAGTGACACATAAAATCACATAAGCTACATGCTTCTGGCAAATGATGGAACAATAAGCTGAAGGACCATCACATTAAACCACAACACACTTAAGAAATCCTTAAATTAGAAAATATTACTCGTACCAACAATTCAATAAAAATAGCATATATATTAAAAAAACGATTTTATGATTCCACATCATGTACCTACAATGAATGAGGAAGCCGTGTAAGATCGTACACCGACAATTTTGTGTGGAGGAACAAATTAGTTTTCATATTTGAAAAATCAATTTGCTTAGTATTTCTTGTCTGGTGCATCTATACAGGTCCCAAGAAACCCTCGAAAATATTATTTTGCTGGGATTGTGATAATTTGACTGAACCATGTAATGGCACCACACAGACTCCAAACTTTTGGCTCAATTTATGATTTGAGTTAAAAATTTAGACAATGTAGTGGATCAGAACTTGGATTGAGAGTTGATTCTGTATATTCATTAATTCATTGATATAAGCTTTAATATGTATGCTTTATCAATATAATCGTTTATATTGATTTAGTAGATAAGTTTGA
Organism: Picea sitchensis; assembly: GCA_010110895.2. Taxonomy (NCBI): domain Eukaryota; kingdom Viridiplantae; phylum Streptophyta; class Pinopsida; order Pinales; family Pinaceae; genus Picea; species Picea sitchensis. The sequence continues at coordinate 6,384 of SNQJ01S0175039.1, read as the reverse complement.
TTAATATCATTTAAGCTTTATTAAGGTTTAATTCAATTTCCACATTAAAATTAAAAGTTTTTATTAAATTGAAGGATAATTACATGTTTATTAAGTAATTATATGAGTAGTTAATAAGAGAATAAAGAGTACATATGTTACAAGTGGGAATTGAAATGAGATGGGTAGGATAACCTTGAATCTATGGACGGTTAGATTAAACTCAAATTCAATTCACATGTTGAATTTATCTACTTATTAACTTACTCCAGGATATTATGTCTATTAAGTAATTATATTAGTGAGTTAACAAGTAGATAAAGTACACATATATCACAAGTGGGAATTGAAACTAGATGGATAGGATAATCTTGAATCCATTGACCATTCTAATAAAACCTAATTAACATGTTGAGTTTATTAACGTATTAACTTACCCATTATATTTAAATAATATAAAAATAAACAATTTTTCATACAAAACATAATTATTGATAAAAAAAATGATTTACATTCATTTTAATATCATATTTATTAAATAATTATATAAAAACTAAATTAAAATGTACATGTAACCCCTGCCATCTTAAATCAGAAAAGAATGTGTACCCCCAGCTGCAAATCCCGTAATCAAATTTCTTTAGCAGCCACCAATCTAGAGTGACACATAAAATCCTTTATCGTCTCACCTATGACAAACTCTCCCTCCACTCGAACCAAGGCAATAATCGTCTTGTTAAAACGCGTTCGCGTACCGTACAGTTGAGTTAAAAATTGAAACAATGGAGACGCATAAAAAAGATCATACTTATATTTATATAAGTTTTAGTATGTCTTACCGTCATAGTTATCATACTCTTAATTAAGCTCCAACCCAACCTTAATTACCATACACTTACATTTATGGTTACTCTATATTATATTCATAGATTTATAGTTAAATTCACTTATATTATATTCATAGATTTATAGTTAAGTTACTCTATATTATATTCAAAGATAACTTACATTTATGGTTACTCTATATTATATTCATAGATTTATAGTTAAATTCACTTATATTATATTCATAGATTTATAGTTAAGTTACTCTATATTATATTCAAAGATTTATAGTTAAATTCATTTAGATTAAATTCATAGATTTATAGTTAAATTTATAGTGTATATAAAATTTATATTATATTCATATTTTTATAGTTAAATTTATAATGTATATAAAATTGAAAAGTAATTACATATTTATTAAGTAATTATATGAGTAGTTAATAGGTAGATAAAGAGTATATGTATTACAAGTGGGAATTGAAATTAGGTGGGAAGGATAATCTTCAATCCACCAATTATTAGACTAAACTCAAATCTAATTGACATGTTGAGTTTATCTATTTATTAACTTAATCTAATGCAATGTTTATATGAATTGAAGATGACCATATAAAACATAGTGGATATCTCAATAAATGTTATATCTATTACATAATTGTATAAGTAAATTAAAAATGGGATAAAGTACACATTAAAATTAAAATTTAAATTAAAAAATTAAGAACGAAATAAAATTTAAATTAAAAAATTATTTTAAATTTTAATATATTAAAATCTTTTACATATTATAAAATTTAATATTAAAAATATTATAATATAAGTATCTTATTAGAATCCTTTCATTTAAAAATACAATATTAAAAAAAAATAATATATTTTTTTTATATAAATTCATTTAATTTTAAATTTTATATAAAATTAATATATTTTAAATTTTGTATAAAATTAATAAAATAAAAATTATATAAAACATATCAACTTAAATTTATTTAATAAATTAGAAATTAAAATACATATAAATTAATTATATATTTTAAATAAATTTAATAAATTAGAAATTTAAATAAGTATAAGTTAATTATACTAAAAGAGATTTTAATATAAGAGGATTTAAATAGTCAAGAACACGTGTTTCCTCTTAAAAAGTCATAAATTCAAATCTAAAAAAAGATAAGATATGTATACCTCCTTAAAAATAGATTATTATTATTATTATAATATTAAAAATTAATTTAAATTAAATGAATTTTCAATATATTAAAAATATTGTTACATAATTTAATATTAAAAAGATTATAATATAGATATCTTATAAGAATTTTTTGATTTTAAAAATATAATATTAAAGAATTGTAATATTTTTTTTTTATAAATTTAATATAAAATTAATAAAATAAAATATATGTAAAATAAAATAAGTTTAAATTAATCATACTCTTTAATCATAAATTATATTCTCGAAGCTTACAGATCGGAAGCTTCGAGAATNAATTTAATATTAAAAAGATTATAATATAAATATCTTATAATTTTTTTTTGATTTTAAAAATATAATATTAAAGAATTATAATATTTTTTTTTTATAAATTTAATATAAAATTAATAAAATAAAATATATGTAAAATAAAATAAGTTTAAATTAATCATACTCTTTAATTATAAATTAAGAATAATATAAAAATTTAAATAATAAGAATAAATTCAGGATCTCAAATTCAGGATTTTCTTTAATAATAATTTGCAACATAATTAAGAGTAAGTTCAGGAGCCAAGGCAATACCGAATAATTAAGAGTAAACGAACAAACAACAAACGAACAAACAACATAATTAAGAGTAAGTTCAGGAGTAAACGAACAAACAACAAACAAGCCAAGGCAATACGGAATACCAAAGAAGATGGGCTGGAAGTACTGATGCGTTTGTTTGAAATGCTTTATATATATACACTCCATTTCCAACGGTCACCAGCTCTACTCAGATTTAACTTATTTTAAAAGTTTTAAATCCAGCTTTTTAAATTATTTTAAATTAACTCCGACGCCCGCTTTTTTCCAGCTTTTAAATCTACCACCCTTTTCTGCTTTTACATCCACCGTCATTCCGTTTCAAAATCTATATCAAATTACATTGTGCCGCTGTTCTAACTTGGAAGTGAGTTTGGTTCCGTTATAAAAATATAATTAGTTAGAGAACAAACAATTATGCTTAAAACATTGATGTTATTCTTCACACATTTTTGTAAAGTTTAAATTTAGTGGTTTAGTTAATTTTATATTTTTGTAAAGTTTAAATTTAGTGGTTTAGTTAATTTTATATTTTAGAGGAAAACAATTTATAATGATATAATAATTATAATCATTTTCTCATAATTGTTATGTAAAGCTATTATATTTATCTTTTTGTGTTTTTTTTTTAACAAAGTTACAAGTTCAAATCTAGAGTGGGGTAGGGTATATATATCTTTGTAAACTTTAACAATCAAATTATGGAGAGAGTTCCTTATCCCACAAACAAAGGGTCTCATACACCAATTTGACCCTAAATGAATGTACACAAAAACATAACATACACATAAATTATTATTATTATTATTATTATCTACTACCCTAAATGGATGTACACAAATTTGTTATTTGAACTATTTTATAATACTTTTAAATTGTTAATATTTCTTTATAAATGTTGCAAAAGAGTTAAAAAAAAAATGTGTAAAACTGAGAATTGAATGACACAAGTAAGAAGTGTTTATATAGGGATAATCTCTAGTGTTTGAATTATATTGTTGTATTTTTTTATTTTTTTATGTGTCATTACATTTTATTGTTAGAAGGGTAGATATGAATAATATGATAATATAAAGACAAGTAATGTATTTTAAGATAATTTTTAGTATAAATTTTTAATTTGATTTAGGGGTGAGTGAACGAATTTGGTGGCCGAAAAAGTGGCAAGGGGGTCACTAGGAAAACGCACACGTTCCCAACCCTATAGGCTTGGAAGTGCCCGAACCTCCACTCAGCTTGCCACATAGGTTTAGTGGCAAGAACACACAAACGTTCTTAAAAACACACACATGTTTTTCTGCTATTTTTTTTTTAAAGGGACACGAGCACGATTTATGTTCATTTGCACAAATTGCGCTCATGTTTTCAGTCTCATTGAACAAATAGAGAGGAGATAGAGAAGAGAAGCAAGGTGAGGATCTTGCCACCGTGTCTTAGTCTATCTAGGTATGTTTGATTTCTTTTATTTTTCTCTCAATTTAGTAGTTTCCAATTTAGTCTTTTGCTCCCAAGAATCTAAATTAAAGAAATTTGTAGTTTTCTATTATAATTAAAAAACCAACCTAATTTACATGCGATGGCTTAACAAATTGTAGTATATATAATAAAATGGAACCAAGAGACAGAGAAAAAACCCAACCCACCACAACCACCCAATGTAAATAGTCAAATTGATGAGGGGTTGGTCATATTAAGAACCCTTGAGGAACAATTAAGGGATACTAGAGAGCCTAGCATAGTCTCCCTAGCCACTTCTTTAGACATCATTGTGAAGTCCGTTTCAAGTGCCCAAGGTAAATTGACCTATATTTCTGATTATAGGGCAAGAATGTATGAGTACTATAGCACTGGTTTGGACATAAACCAAGTCAGAGACTTGGTCATTTCAAAACAACAAATATTGACTATTTTTAGAGATCCTAGAAATGGACAAGAACTACCATTGACCAAGAAACACCTCTCCATTGATTGGTGCATCCATTCCCAGATGAATCAAAACTGGATGGATAGGTGGTATATGGTATTTGATAAACCTCCCTGCAATAACATGGAGGTGCCCTTATATTTTTTAAGAAAATTATGGGCTGAGTTTATTTTGGGTAAGCATGTCAACTACTTTGACATGGGTGACTTCCAAGGGGTGGTTCAAGGGTCCGCACATGACAGAGAGCATGCCAGGCGTGATCCCATGTTAGGTCCTCGTCCCTCCAAGTGAAGGCMTGACCTCCCTACTCAACATCCTCCTGTTGTAGAGATCTTGCAACATGTACATCTAACCATTTCATCATTGACTCGTAGCCTAGTGCAACACAGTAGCTTTGTTGCACTATCTYGACAGGAGGTGCCTTTGACAACAAGGATGATTTTAAGGATGAAAATTTGTATTAAAATGTAGAAACATGGGCTAATATTACTAGTCKTTAATAAGAAAAATGCAAAATGTTTGTCGATAATTTTGTAAAAATATTCAAATCTCTAAAGATTTTATATAGTTTCTATAAAATTTTGGCGATTTGTAAGGCAAAACAATTTTATTCAATGGAATTTGGGCGAATCAATTTTAGAAAAAATGGAATTTGGTGAATCATTTTTTGGGAAAAACAATGAAAAATTTGCCCATTTAGGAAATTTAGCCCCTAAAATAATCTATGATTGATAGAGGGGTTGTAACTTCAACATGCACAACAAAGTACAATGAGGAGAGGGCACATGGACATAACAATCGTCCATGTGAACTTTAGAGATGTCGAGTTGTGGAAAAACATGCTATGGGCCTATAGAGCCTAGTGGACAACATAGCAGGGAGGTTAGTATCTTAATCCTCTCTATGTTTTTCATCGTTATATATTTATTTTATATTCTGTGTATTTATATAGATTTTTTATTGTATGTTATTTTGTAGTTGTTACGTTTGTGCAATAGACTCTCTACACCGATGGACTCATTAGTGCCTAGCCCCACCACTGATGCAGCAGTAGATACATCCTGCTCATTGGGTGCACCACACACACATGTATGTGTCACATTTGATAAATTCACCATCACCATTTCTTTATTTTATGGCATCCTCAAATTTTTAATGTTCTTTTGTTTCTACATGATTTAGGACTAGGCGATGCCGAGGAATGTTCATCTGGGATGGACAAGTCACTTGCATCATAGCTACCATGTGTAGAGTTAAATTTTGTATAATTTTCATTTTTTTTGTGTTTATATTTTTGAATTTTACTATTTGGTACTTATAGTTCAATATTATTAATATGTATGCACGTCGTAGAAATATTTACTAGATAGAGTACTACTGCACTCCCTGGGCCCCTGGGCCTTGCTTCTGGGTTACCTTTATCTAGGTTTTGACGGGTCCAAATGGACTATCATGCATATGAGGGAGAATGCATGATGACAGGTCCCAATCAGACCTACTCTCGTTCGGTGTAGCATTTCCCACGATTATATGGGCTTCGCTGTCACTCAAAATTAAAATAAGAAAAAGGGGAAAGACATCGAACTACCCCCCAAAGAGTTCTAAATAATCCTAAGGCTAATCTAACTGCAAACAAACTAATCTAATCCTAACTAATACTAGCCTATCCTGGGAGAAAAACTAAAATAATGAGTACAACGAAAGATACCACCATCATAACCAGAAATAGTTCATATATTTCAATGATAAATGAAAACAACAATGTTACAGATGCAGATGCATAAACAAATAGTTGCACAATACATCTATAACATTATTTCTATACCCATGAAGAAACATGTGATATCATGAGTAAACAAAATAGAGT